>PVJS01019716.1:0-33408 GCA_004027185.1 Glis glis
GCGTGGTGGCACACGCTTGTAATCCCAGTACTTTGGGAGGCGGAGACCGGAGGATCCGGGTTCGCGGCCAGCCTCAGCTCTCTCTCTCACTCTCTCCCTCTACTTAGTGAGGCCCTCCACAACTTCGTGAGACCCGGTTTCAAAATAAAGTCTAAAAAAAAATAGGGCCGGTGGTGTAGCATGGAGGTAGAACGCCCCTGCGTTCAATCCCCAGTACCGCAAAAAAAAAAAAAAAAATATGTTCTTTGTCCCATTTGTTTGGTTCATTGTTTCATAGACAAGGTAATCCATAGACCGATGAACAGTGTGTCAACTCCAGGTCCATATTCCATCTCTATATACTTCATTCTTTGTTTCCTTCTTTGCATTCCTTGTGATCAATCTCTTCCACCCTCCTTACTAATTCAATTCAAAGCTCTATATGTTATATTTCTTCATTTTCCAACATATGGGGCCAGTTTTATATTTTCCAATTTCTTGATTATTTCTGTTAGTTTGTTCTTCAACTTGTTTCCTTAAATAGAAATCCTCTTCCATTTCTGTATGATCCTCTCATCTTGCCCCTACTTCTTATTTTTATTTTCTTCAGTTCTAATTTCCCCTAGAGTCAATGCATGTGTGGCATATATTTTGGCCAGAAATGCGCTTTTGCATTTTTTGATGTGTTTCTTGCAGCTATGTTTCCATCCTGACATCTGTCTCCTACATGTTTCCCTTTTTCCTTCCTTTCCACCTTCCTTCCTTCTGTCCTTCCTCTTTTGATTTTAGTATTTTTGTATAGTTGCCATACCATTTGTTTGCATTTTATTCTCTTTTGATCTGTTCATTTCTACTTGGATTTTCTCTTTACCCATATATATTTTGTAGGTTAATTTTCATTGACTCCTTGTCCAAGATCTCTTCATCCACCCTTCAGCACTTTAGTTGAAGATTGGGTATTTTGTGTTTGCTTTGTTACTGCTTGGATGGTGGAGAAAAGGGGAAGTTCAAATAGAGCTGTAAGTGGTAGTATTTGTAGGATCGGTTTCTGCTCTTTTCTAGAACTTTTTTCATAGCCCAAACTTGAGTTTATTATATCAAATTGGGGGTATATCTATTTCCTTGGGTGGGCAGTAGTAGGGTTTAGATTGTTTCTCCAATTTAGGCTAGAGACTACCTGCCCAGGTGATTATTTTCCAGAATTGACCCGACATTCTCCAGGAGCCACTGACTCTTCTGCTGGACAATGGAAGGGAGAGATAGACAAAATCCAAGGCATTTGGTTACTCTGCCATTTTTCAGAAGCGGGGAGCGGGGTGACTTCAGTTGGGGCTTTCTATGTGTCTCCTGACACTCACTCCTTCAGAGAGGCTTGTTTTATTTATTTTTAGCCTTCTTTTCTGGTAAATCCTTCCACATTGTTCAAGATAAGCAACTCTCAGAGAAGACTGTATAATCATTCTGCTTTTGCTCTCCCCTCCTACCCAGTAAGAAAAGCTAAATGGAAACACAGGGTTTTTTTTTTCTCTCTCTTTTTCCTCCCTTCGAAGGGTTAGTATGGTGGAATGGAGAACCTTCTATTCTAGAGAAACTTTCTGCCCGTCCTCCACAGGCTGCCTCCTCCACCCTCCATGCACCTCCCTTCCCATTCTGTCATTGCAGTCTTTTTCAGAATTTCCCCTCTCACATCTTCCTTTCACAGCTCATTCTTTGGGGGAGGAAGAAAGAGTTATCAAGGGTGGGAGCTCCACATTTATTTGTAGTAATTTCTCTAGTCATTATTTTTGAATAATATTGCCTTTTCAATATATTGGGATACTGCTGATATGTTTTTGGTTGGCTTTTAATTTTTTGTTGTTAATTTGGTTGCATTCAGAAGGAGGGTGGTTGGTTCTGGGATCCACCAATTCTGGGATCACTCCTCAGGCAACTATTTTAACAAGGGCTAGAATCCATAACTAGTTACTTTCTCTCACTTTCTTTCGTTTCCTTTCCTTTTATTTTCTTTCAATTTTTTCCCTCTCAACCTATGGGACTTTTCTAGACAAAAGAGTCTGACATGGCTTCATTAGACTTCACATGGTTTAATCAATCATACAGAGTTCTCAGGAGCCCCTACTTAATTGGTTCTCTTCTGGGTGTGGTGGGGATACATAAATGTACAATGAACCCAGAGTTGATACAAGGTTTGCCATCTGTCACATGGAAATATCAGAGAGCAATAAATGCCAGGAAGTCTGGCAATGCTATTTACTAAGTCTGTTATCTTGAGCAAGTTACTTAACCTTGCAGAGCCTTGAATTACTTACTGGTAAAATGGGATGATTAAATTCTAGCTTATTGGATTATTGTGATAAAGTAAGATGGCAATTATTAAAGCTCCTGGCATAAAGCTAGGTGCTTGTGTAAAAGCTTTTCCTGCCCCCCTGAAAGTAATTGCCAATAGTACCACTGTGATTTCAGACAGACTTTTAGAAGGAAACACTTTTGTTTTTCAGGGCTCCCTTCTGAACTCTCCCCAACTATTGAGGAAGAAGAGTCCAAGAGTGGCTTGGATGTCATGCCCAATATTTCTGATGTGCTGCTGCGCAAACTGCGAGTCCACAAGTCTCTCCCTGGAAGGTAAAATCAGAACATGGATCACAGAAGACCCTGTATTGGGTGGCTTCTGTGTTCTAGGTGGGACACAGAGGAGAACCATTCTGGCTCTTAACCCCAGAAGGGCCAAAGTCCAGTAGTCCAAGCAAGTGTAATACATCCAAACCAAAAAAAAAAAAAAAAGGAAGGGCCAGGTTGGGTGTTTCCAACTCAAAGAACAGGTGGGGTTCACAGATGGACATAGCCCTTGAGGACAGGAAGGTCACCAGAGGCTCATTGCAGCAGAGGGTGAAGGGTTTTGGGACTGGAGATATGGGCTTCAACCCAGATATACCATTTACCTATAACTGAGACAGTCTAGGTCTGATATCTGTATAGACAGAGATGTAGAACATTTGGAGCCACATGAAGAAGGATTACTTGGAACCCTCCCCCCAAGAACTGTTCTACTCACAGGGGGAGGCGGTGCCTTTACTTTCTGAGCCTCGGTTCTATCACCTGCACAATAGGGGTCATTAGTGCCCTGTCGTTGGTAGGGTGTGGCACTGGTTAAATGAGATCATGTGTGATCAGGGACTTAGGACAGTGTGAGGACCTTGATTACTGGGTTAAAAAGTGAATGATTTGGATATTTGAGAAAGTGAAGTTGCTAGGAAGACCATGAAGCAGAGAGTACATATAGAGAATGACATGGGAGTGAAATATTGGGTGGAGAGTCAAGGAAGGCCTCTGTGATACGGTAATAATTAATCTGAGATATACAAATGACACAGACCATCCAGGCAAAGATTTTGGTGAAGAGATTCCCAAACAAAAACAATAGTCATTTCAATTAATGGTGCTGGGGCAATTGGATAGTCACATGCAAAAGAATGAACTTACAACCCTATCTCATACAATACACAAAAATTAATTAAAAGTGGACCATAGACCTAAATGTAAGAGATAACACTATAAAACTCTTAGAAGAAAACATATGTTTATGACTTTGGATTAGTCCATGGTTTTTAAGACATGGTACCAAAAGTATTAGCAACAAGGAAAAAAAATAGATGGATAGTACCTCATCAAAATAAAAAAAAAATCTTCTGTGTTGCCAAACACTGCCATCAGGAAAATGAAAGGCAACCCACAGAATGAGAGAAAATATTTGCAAGTCATTTATCTGCTAAGGGACTTGTTACTAGAATATACAAATGCTTATAACTCGATTAACAGATAATGAGCTGGGCATGGTGATGCACGCTTGTAACCCCGATACTTGGAAGGCTGAAACAGGAGGATTGCAGGTTTGAAGACAGCCTCAGCAACGTAGCAAGACTCTCAGCAACCTAGTGAAATGCTATTTCAAAATAAAAAAATAAAAAGAGCTGGGGGAATGTAACTCAGAGGTAGAATGCCCCTAGGTTCAATCCCCAATACCACACACACACACACAAAGAGATAATAATAAAAATAAAAATAACCAATTTTTCAAAATGGGCAATGGATTTAAATAAACATTTCTTTAAAGAAGATATACAAGGGGTCACACAAAGACACTCTGTCCCTTTGGAGCACTGCCTCCTAGCTGCCCACACCAGTTTGCAAGCTCCGCATCAGGAACTGGCTGTGTCATATGGCTTCTTTGCCTAAATCACACCTTCCTGAGTCCTCACAGTTTTCAACATTAAAAAAAAAAAGTGTGTTCAATAGCAGAAAAGCAAAATGTGAGTCATCAAATTTGGTTAATTATTTATGAAAACAGGTAAATTTCACAGAATATCCAAATAGGCCCGGGAGTCAGAGGCACACTCCATGAGTTTCTGTAAGTCCTTGAGACAGTATGTGATCCTCCACATGACAGTGAAGAGCACATTGGCCTCCCGGGAGAGGGCCCACTGGGTGGGGCTGCGGCGAGAGTTGTTGAGCATCTTTGCGGCTGTTTATCCCACGTTCTGCTCTCTGCTGACTTGCTGCCTCATCCTGACAGGAAGGTTCTCACAGTCCCTCAGCAAGGGTGAGAACCAGCCCCTTACAGAGATGGCTGACCCCTACCTTTGCTCTCGGGGTCCCTCTGCACCCGTCAAAGGGAGGAAGCTGTGTTTCCTGTGAAGCTTATTGATGGCACGCTCTCTTGCCAAGTCCTGTGACGCTGGTGGGACCCCTCCCGGTCTCCCCACCCAGCACAGGAAAAGGCCTGTGTGTTATTTACATTATCTGGGCTGCAGAATGGGGCCAGCTTTAGTTACCAGCAAGAGCCGTTGTGGCAGCCACACACAGAGGCGTGTAGATAAAGAAACTGCTTACTGGGGACAGGCCGTGGGAACTGCTTACAGTGAGGAACCTCTCAGAAGGACCCCTTTGTGCCAGCTGGGGCTCTCTTGCCCCTCTGATCCCAGCCATCATTGTAGATAAGAACTGGGACACTCTTTCCTATCTCTTATTCTGTGGTCACATGGGACTTTGTCACAGCCCTCAAAGAAGGGGGAGGGTCAGCCTTTGCAGACCTGGGTAGCCCCCCAAAAAACGATAATGGCATATAGCTTGTAAAATATATGCACATGCATTTTCTTTCTTTCTTTCTTTCTTTCTTTCTTTCTTTCTTTCTGTCTCTCTCTCTTTTCTTTTTTTTTTCAGTACTAGGAATTGAACCCAGGGGCATTCTATCTCTGAACTATACCCCCCAGTCCTATTTTATTTTTTATTTTGAAACAGGGTCTCACTAAGTTGCTGAGGCTGTCCTTGAACCTGTGATCCTCCTGTCTCTGCCCCCCAAATACTGGGATTACAAGTGTGTGCTACCACACCCAACCAACCACATTTTCTTATTAATTCCTCGGTGTAAGCCTGTGAGTGAATAGAATAATAGCCAATGTTTCCAAGGATGTCATATACTGTTGTACCTCAGTATTCATCGAGAATTGTTTCCAGGACCCACCCAGCTCTGCATGAATACCATAATCTACAAACATTCAAGTCCCTTGTATAAAATAGCATAGTATTTTCATGTAACCTACATGCATCCTCTCACGTACTTTAAACCATCTCTAGGTGACTTATAATACCTAATATAATATAAATGCTATCTATGTGAATAAGTATGATACTATATTTTTTAGAGAATTTGACCCCCAGAAGGTCTATACGTGTTGAATACATACGCAGTTTTCTTAAATCTTTTCAATCTGCATTTGGTCAAATCCAGGAATATGGAACCTGCAGATATGGAGGGCTGGCTGTATTTATATATGCACACACATTCATACATACACACATACATATATTCCTTGTAAGACTTCTGCAAGATAGGTGATACTATTCCCAGTTTATAGATGAGCAAGCCAGGACTTTGATTAAATAACTTGCCCAAAGTCACAGAAAGAGTAGTGACACTGCTGGGGGACTGACCCCAGGAGCTAATATTTTCCTCCATACTACCTCTGTAAGGGTCAAAATCTCCTAGGCGACAGAGCACACAAAGGGATTCTACATAGTTTCCATCTCACCACCTCAGCCTACTCCATTCATGAAAACACGTGGTCTGCTGGTCATTCAAAGTCACTTTTGGTTTATTTAACAAGTTGGGTTAAGTTCATTTGTGTCTTTTTCTTTTCCACAGCACCCCTCCACTCACTGAAAAGGAAGTTGAGGTAAGTGACTCGAGTACTGTATGAAATTTAGCGCCTGTGCTTGACTGGGCTTATCCTTCCTCTAGCCTCTGGCCCGAACATTTTTACACAAAAATGAGAAGGAGCGAGTGTGGGATAATGTAGACACTCACACCCAGCCACTGAACCACCAAGATTCCCACTCCAGCCTCAGTTAATGGAGAATTTTGATAAATTTGGTCAGGGGTAAGAAGGTAGTTGGAAATTCCATGTTCCTTCAAGGACTATCTATGTTCTTAAATATATACTTCAGATATACAATGTCAGCTGGGAAGCTGCAGAATTGCATCAAATTAATTTTTAAAAGAGTGAAAGATGGTTGGATTTCAAGTTTCCAACTTTGGTCTGGAGGGGAAAGGTGCTCACCTTCTGAGGGCTTCAGCTCTGAGAAAGTTAGCTCAGCTGATAGCCCCCCTGATTTGACCATCAGTCCCCTTGGGGCCTCCTTGTCCCAGTGTGGGTGGTGAGTGAGCTGAGAGAAATGTGCATTTCGTTTCTGGTGAAGGGATAGAGGCACAAAGAGAACCTATCAGAGGTGAGACAGTGAGAACCACTGATGTGGACCAGATAAGCAAAGGCAGCCAGACAATATGGAATGTCTGTCAGAGAGCAACCATAACCTCGCACTAGACATTGCACATATAGCCACAGATAGCGCGTGCATGGCCATCCTTTCAGCTGAGCCTCTACCTGAAAAGCAGAGGAACAGGAAGTAAAGGAGAAAACTGAGTGATCAAATAACTTACCCAAGGTCTCAGATCCAGTATGTAGCAATGCCAAGATTTGGATCCAGGTGTTCCAAATGAATTCAGGACGCTGTGTCACATTTCCATTAAGGGTATGGAGAACTAAGCCTTGAGCATTATTTGTAAACTTTGAGGCTGGGTAGGATGGAGATCTCCACTGCCGAGCTGTGAGCTCAAAGCCCACTCAGTGACATTTGTGAACATGGGCCATGGGCAATTTGCTCAATGGCTAGAACTAGTCCTTAGATGTCTACTGACAGTCATTTCTCAGCATGGTGGAAATAAAACGGGCTTTGCAATCAGGCAGTCCAAGATTAAGCCCTGGCTCTGTCATGCCTTCTATCATCTTGAACAAATTAATGACCTCTCTTTTTTTTTTTTGCGGTACCAGCGATTGAACCCAGGGGCATTCTACCTCCGGGCTACACCCCCAGCCCTATTTTTATTCTTTATTTTGAAACAGGGTCTCACTAAGTTGTGGAGGGCCTCACTAAGTAGCTGAGGCTGGCCGTGAACCCGGATCCTCCTGTCTCAGCCTCCCAAGTACTGGGATTACAAGCCTGCACCACCACACCCAGCATGACCTCCTTATGTTAATGGTCTCTTTTATGTTAATGGACCTCTCAAGTTAATGGTCTCAGTTTCTTTACCCACAAATGGGCATATTAGTTCCTACCCCAGGGAATTGCTATGGGATTAAATGAAGTAAAGTTCACAAAACTCATCGTAGTGCTGGCATTTAGTAGATGTTCAATAAGGAGTAGTTTTCAATATTGCCATCATCATGATGTGGGGTGAGTTCGGTGTCTTCAGTTCTCTGTCTGGAGATATCTGACTGCCACGGGCCAGCGTGACATGGACTTCGGAAGCTCCCAGAGAGTTATTGACCACAAGACGTAAATCTGCTACCACTGGACTTGGACAGGAAAGATAGAGGAAGGCTGTAAAATTGAAGACCCTTCCTTCCTGTGTGGAGTCCATCTGTCTATTTCTCTTTCCCAGTAGTTTCCTATTACTCTAGGAATTTCATGTCCGATCAATACCACCTTTAAAAATTTATTCAGGAATGCCATACCACATTTTTGGCTTCGAATATTTATTCCAGAAAGCTTATCCTAACAGAATCTTACCTAGTCTTTTTTAATCTCCTGACAGCTACTTAAAGCTACTGCTGATGTAGGATTTGGCATACACAGACTAGATGCTTGTTGAAGTTTGCTTTAAGTCAACAACGTTAAAATCTCAAATGGGGTTTCTTTAAATACAGAGGTTTCATGCAAAACTCTCCCAAATCCCCCATGCAATAAATCCCAGCATAAATCCAAACTGCTTATACAATCGGCTGCACTGGCCTGAATTTAAACCCAAATACAGGATGTTATTTTCTTGAAATTCATGAGAGAGCAGTGTTATTCTCTTATTATTTTTTTGGTAATATGTTTGGTCTTCTCATCCTGGGAAGGGCCTAGCATGGGCTTCAGGATACTATTTTCCATCTTTTGTGTGGTTCACTGTGAAGTGAGAGTTTTGCTTGCACATGGAGGCCTGGGTGGCTGGTTCCAGGGGCTGTGGTGACATGCTCAAACAAGAAACACACCTGCAGCCCCGACCCCTGCAATAACTCCTGCTAGCACCTCTCCCACACTCTTGTTCCCAACAGAACGTGTTTGTACAACTGTCCTTGGCCTTTAGAAATGACAGCTACACCCTGGAATCTAGAATTAACCAGGCTGAAAGGGAACGCAACCTGACAGAGGAGAACACAGAGAAGGAACTGGAAAACTTTAAAGCATCCATTACGGTAATTGTGCAGTCTGATTTAAGGAATCGTTGCAAGAGGAACTGTCTCCAAGGGCCTTGCTAAATGTCACACAGCTCTCAGTCACCAAGTAGAGTCTCCTGAATTGAGAGGGAGAGCTAAGATCCTGATAGGGACTTCCTCAGAGCTGGAGGGGACTGAGGCAGAGACCCTGAAGGCCTGGTGACCTCAGGGCTGTGGGCAAGGCCTTGAATCCCTTGGAGCTTCTTTTGTGTGTGTGTGTGTGTGTGTGTGTGTGTGTGTGTGTGTGTATGTATGTGTGTGTGTGTGTGTGTGTGTGTGTGGTACTGGGGACTGAACCCAGGGTGGATGAGGTTCTACCTCTGAGCTATACCTCCAGCCCTTTTGAGTTTTTATTTTAAAACAGGGTCTTGCTAAATTACCATGTGTTGGCCTCAAACCTCTGCTCCTCCTGTCTCAGCCTCCAGAATACAGGGATTACAGGTGTGCACCATCATCTCAGCCTCTAGAATACGTGGATTACAGGTGTGCATCACCATACCTACCTATTCAGGCCTCTTTTATGAAAAAGCAGCTGTGACCCAGGGCCCATGAACAAAGGAATTTTCCAGAGGACAGGGACACAGATATTGCAGCCAACTCTTCCAAAGTGCTCTCTGGCTCCTGGGATGACCCCCTGTGTCTAGCTTACTGGGGCTGTTTCTGAACAAATACCAATGGTGGGTCAGTTCCTGCTGTATACTGTGGAGTTCTGGAACTACAGAAATTTTAGAGTAGAAGGCGTGATCTTAGAGGCTGCAGGTTTAGTGGTTTGCAAAATTAATTTTAACAGTAGAACTTTTTTTCTCAAAATAATTGTAGTATGGAAAGCGGACGTGGCCATGTCCAGCGGAAGCTACCATGTGGAGGATGTAAAGACTCCTGGGACCCCTCTGTCAGCCCTCACAAAAGCTCCCAGAGAGGAGTCCTTATGAACCAGTGGTGTGGTCCAATTTCTTCCTTTTACACATGAGAAAGCTGAAGCCCAGGACATGGAGGGCCTTCCCCATGAGCACTCAGTGAAGGAGGGGGGCAGCCTGGGGTATTTCTTCCAGAGGCTTCTTCCTGAAGTCGACCCCATCCCCACAGCTCCTTTCTGCTTTTACCCATGACTTGTAGCAGTGAAGTGTCTTGGTTTATCTTTCCTATTATAAATCATGGTGGAATGCTTGCCAGGATCTCCCGGGAAAAGTTCTTCTGACGCCTCTTCTTTCTGGAGTTACTTTGGTGGACGAACAGAGTCCCAGCCTAGGAGTTGGCTCCCCTAGTTCCTAGTCCCAATTCCTCATGGTATAGCTTCATGACAATGGGGAAACTCATTTCTTTTACTGGGCCGTAGTCTTCTTGTCTGGAAAATGGAGATTCTCACATCTGGACTTGCATTGTATTAGTTTCCCAATGGCTGCTCTAACAAATGACCACAAGCACAGTGGCTTTAAACAACAGAAACAGAGATGTTAGCATCAATAAAATTAACTAGGATCTTACGTGAGGCAAATTGGAGACATGCATTCATTCATTCATTCATTCTCCCAAATTGGTTGAGCACTGTTTTAGTTGGCTTTTCCATTGCTGTGACCAAAATTCCTGACACAAACAATATAGACAAGGAAAAGTTTATTTGGCTCATGGTTTCAGGGTATAGTCCATAGTTATCCGACTTCAAGCCAGACATCATGGCAGCACAGCATGTGACAGAGGACAACAGCTCGTCTCATGGCAGTTAGAAAGCAGAGAGAGCTGCTGGAAGTGACCAGGGACAGATATAGTGCCCAAGGGCACACACCTAGTGACCTACCTCCTCCAGCCATGCGCTATCTAAATCCAGTCAAATTATTAAACCTTCAGATTAGAGCATTGATTCAATGATTTCACCTCTGAATATTTTTTGCATTGCCAATATGTGAGCTTTTTCAGGGGACATTGTATATTCAAACCGTAACAAGATACGGTGTTCAGGGCTCTTCCCAGCTGTTGAGCTTGATTAGTAAATAAAGTGAATAAAGACCCCTGGCTACATGGGAACTATGTTCAATTCTAGTAGTGGTATAGATAACAAACAGTGGAAATAATAATAAATGTATAGAGTCCATGAGTTAGGGACTTGGATAGTTGCTGTGGAGAAAGCAGGGTGACAGCGGCAGGGATGGGGATGGGGTAGGCAGTTGGCCTCACTGAATGGCGATATTTGAGCTGACTTGCAGGAGTGCAGGGGTGTATGCCCTTGCAGGGGTCTGGAGGGAGAGTGGCCCAGGTTGACCATAGTTGTGAGAGGTGGACACTTGGGTAAACGGTTAAAGGAAATGAAGTAGTCAACTCTCAATTAAAAATAATTCAATGCGTTTCCACTGTCTGTCTGCCTCAGGAACTGTGACCTCAGAAGCCTCTAGAAGTCAGACACAACATCACCTGAGGCAAGGTGATTGCAGGCAACGAGATGGCAGAGGGGGCCTCATCCTGCACCACGACCCCGGCAAAGCTGCCGCTGTTGGTGCACTGCAGGATGGAGACCCAGTGTGGACGGGCTTGCCAGCTTTCTAAAAGAGAACCTGGAAATCCAGAATCTTCATGTGCAGTCTCCCAAATTTAACAGGCCAATGGCGCTTCATCTATTAAAATGATGGGCCACGCTAAACACTGTGAGCTACAGTCAGCTCACAGGCCACCACTTTTCAATTTCCATTTTGTGAGGTATACTTACCAAACTTCAGTGTGTCTGCCCAGCTGCTATGGGTTGGAACATGTTCCCCCAATTTCATGTCAGGAATACGGTCCTCAGTGTACCAGTGTCAAGAAGTTTGGAAGGTGATCGGGTCACGAGGGCTCTCCATTTATGGACTGATGAGTTAATAGGTATTGAAGGAGCAGCTTTATTATGAAAGCGAGCTCTTCCTGGCTTGTTCTCTCTCATCATGTGATGCTATCTGCTATGTGTCAATACATCACAAGGCCCGCCAGAAGCAGAGAAGATGCCTGCACCCTGCTCTTGGACTTCCCAGCCTCCAGGACTATAAGAAATTAGTTAATTTTCTTTATAAATGACCTGGTTTTAGGTACGTTTATTATAGCAACAGAATGTGGACTAAGACATCAGCTAGAGTCAGCCTGGGAGTACAGAGTACAGGCAACCAAGGTCTACACTGAGGTGATGGGGGGCTCACCCTGCAGTGTGGGATTGTGTTGTCCCCCATGAAACTTTCTGTGACATTAGGCCCATACTGACCATTCTCTCCTCTCAAATCCTGTTGTACTTAGGCTGAGCTCTCAGTCTAGCCCGGTCAGATCTCATCTTCTTTTGTCTTTCCTTTTATTTCATAGCATGTTGTGAGAATCTGGAAGAAAGGAATATTTCAAAATGTTTTTGGGGGCTTTTCATACTACTTGATAGAGTGAATATATAGGAAAATTGTAAAGCACTCTATAAATGTTGGTTGTGGTTTTCACTGTGGTTGCAGTCGATGTCTCGTTCCTACTGCCAGCACAAATGGCAGCTTAAGCCTAGAGACCTGTTAGAATCACCTTTGGGTGCTTCCTTTTATTAGTGAAAGATAAAGAGATTAAGAACGCAAGTTATCACCTCCTTTTTGAATCACTGCACTGTCCTGGTTGTTACTGTGGAGTGATGTGGCAGATGTTATCCCTCCTCATCGATAGCTAGAGAAATTTTACATCCCCGCTCCCTTGATGTTAGGCATGAGCATGACTGGCTTTGACCAATGAAATATGAGTGGAAGTAAAATATGTCATTTCCCAGATCTGAGGGATTTAAATAATGGCACACAGTTCTCTTGTCCCTGATTCAGCGAGTGTGGAAATGTTTATTGCTATAGAGAAGCAAAACCGAGCCATCCCAGGAAGGACAACTGCCCTGTAGAGTGGCCCTGACCTCTATGACGTATTTCATGTCACCAAGATTTAGGGGCTATTCATACCCATAAATTAACATAGCCCTTATTGGCTGATATGAAACACAAATATACAAATATATGGGTATGTGTGTATGGCCATTATTTAAGAAAGAGTCACGATGTGCTGCTATAGAAAGAGCACAGGCTTTGGAGTTAGGCTTAGGTTTTTGTCCTGGCCCCCGTTAGCCAAGTGACCTCCAGGACTCAGTTTCCTTGTTTATGAGATGGAGAAATGATGATTAGAATCAACTTCTTCTGGCTGAAACTGCAATTTCTGTGTGATAGAGCACCTTGAGGTTTTCAGTGTGTATCAAGTATGTGTCTGTTCACCAGGAGGAGGCAAGCAGGTGCCTGTGGGGCAAAGGCGCTTGCTTTCAGGCACGTGCAGGAGTCGCCTGCCCTTGAAAGAGCTGCCTCTGGCCATCAAGAGGCTTACTCTCTCTGGTGTGTGGGGTATTTCTTATAGGAGCTGATAGTCCCATAAGAAGGTAAAGATGCTCAAGTGGTAGGAGATGCAGGAATGGTGGGGATGGTCAGAACATCTGGATGCTGGATGTGGATGTGAAAGATTGGGGATGTTCATCAGGTCTAGTAGGAAAGGTGGAGTCTTTTAAGCAGAGGGGGAAACATAAGCGAAGGCACAAAGGAATGAAGCATCCTGGGTTATTTGAGGGCCGGTAGAAATTTGGGACAGCTGAGAATAAGGTTCACAGTCAGGAGAATCTGGGAGTATCCATGGTGGGGACAGAAGTGGGTGGAAGAGACTGGTGAAGAGCAATGTGGGTTAGAGTTAGGAGGTGGTCACATGGGTATGACAAAAATACTTTTTGGAATTTTAACACATGCATAATCCCATGACTTTTGCAAATGCTACTTCAACATTACCTTTAGCCTGTAACACATGGCACCAAATTTTGTGAGCTTAATATAACCATTGTGTGAGGCTCATGGTTCCAGTGTGTCAGGAATTCAGAAGAGGCAATGTGGGGACAGCTTGCATTTGCATTGGAAAGTCAGTCTCTCCAGGTCTGGTGTGTGGGTGGGAGGTCTCGCACAGTGGGACTGTAGCCTACAGTGCATGCAAGTACCTTTTCACATGGCTTGGGCTTCCTGAAGTAGTGGTCATCAGACTTCTCATGTGGTGGCTTCAACCATAAATGTTCCAGCAATGAGGCCTCACAATACTTTCAGAATATACTATAGAGCTATTATAACAAAGCAGCATGGCACTGGCATAAAAATAGACAAGTAGAACAATGGAATAGAATAGAGGACCCAGAAATAAGGCCATGTATCTATAGATGTCTGACTTCTATCCAAGAAGCCAAAAATACACATTGGAGAAAAGACATCCTCTCCAACAAATGTTGTGGGGAAAACTGGGTATCCATATATAGAAGACTGAAACTAGATCCCTGTCTCTCATCTTGTTTCAGTCAACATTCTCACTGCTGTAATCCCAAACAACTGACCACATAACTTAGAGGAAGGAAGATTTATTTGCTCACAGTTTTGGAGATTTCAGAGTTTAGTCCATGTCAGGTCAGGTCTGCAGAGGTTAGGGCATGGCAGTGGGAAGCAGAGAGAGGGGGAGAGAGCATGAAGGCTGGAAGCAGAATGAGCGGGAACAGGGGGAGGAAGAACCATATATAATCTCCAAGGCCACACCCCCCCAGGAACCCCGCCTCAACCAAATGTTACCTCCAACACAGCTGCCTATTCTCCATGAGGTCTTGGGGAACATTATAAAGCCAAACCATTATACGCCCTATACAAAAACCAACTGAAAATGGATCAAAGATCTTAATGTAAGACTTGAAACTACTAGAGGAAAACATAGGGGAACCACCTTAAGATTTTGGCAAAGGCAGTGATTACCCAAACAGGACTCCAATCTCTCAGAAACCAGTAGTAAGAATTGACAAATACAATTTTATCCAATTACAAAGCAAAGGAAGCAATTAATGGAGTGAAAAGACAACCTACAGAGTGGGATCTATTCACCTGACACAGGATTAATATCCAGAATATATAAAGAACTAAAAAATGTTAACACCAAAAGAACAAATAATCTGATCAATAAATGGGCAAATGAGCTAAACAAATACTTCTCAAAAGAAGTGTGAATGGTCAATAAATATATGAAAAATTCTCATCACCTTTAGCTCTCAGAGAATGCAAATCACTAGTTTGAGATTTCATCAAAACTAGGTTGAGATTCCATCTCACCTAGTCAGAATTGCTATTATTAGGAACATAAAAAATAGCAAGTGAGGATGTGGGGAAAAGCGTCCCTGATACACTGTCGGTGGGAATGTAAACTAGTACCGCCATTATGGAAGACAGTATGGAGGTTCCTCAAAAAACTAAAAATAGTTATTTTGTTCTTCTTTATTGCTGAGTAGAATTCCATTGTGTGTATTTCCCATAATTTTGTAATCCATTCATCTGTTGATGGACATCTAGATTGGTTCCATAATTTGGCCACTGTGAATTGTGCTGCTATGAACATGGGTATGCATATATTACTGTTGTTTTCTGGTTTCAATCCCTTTGGTATGATACCCAGTAGTGGTAGAGCTGGATCATATGGTGGATTCTCCACACTGATCTCCATAGTAGTTTGCAAGAAAATGGAAAGATCTGGAGAACATTATGTTAAGTGAGATTAGCCAATCACAAAAAAAGAAGGGACATGTTTTCATTAATATGCGCAACCTAGGGAGTAGTGGGGACACAAAAGGGTCTCCAATGACAACAGAGAACCCTCAGAGGTGCAAGGGAAGGGGTACAAGAGAAGGGGAAGGGCAAGAAAGAAGTGAATCTATGGAATTACTATCATAAACAACATGTACATATGAGATTATACCAACATCATTCTCAGTGCTACATGTGGGGGGGAGGTGGGGTAGGGGAGGGACACCAAGAGCTGTGTGCATGTATGTTAACACCAAACTCATACTCATTGTGATGAGAGACTACAATGCACCAATAAAAACATATTAAAAATGCACTAATGCCAAATTCTTCATGTTAAAATGGTTAGATTTATGTTATGGGAATTTCACTTCAATAAAAATAAGAGTAATATTATAAAAAACACTAAAAATAAAACTACTATACTATAGAGCTATATGGCTCCTGGGTATATATCCAAAGGAACTAAAATCAGCATATTAGAGAGATACCTGCTAGCCCTTTTTTTTTTTTTTGCGGTACCAGGGATTGAACGCAGGGGCGTTCTACCTCCGCGCTACGCCCCCGGCCCTATTTTTTATACTTTATTTTGAAACTGGGTCTCACGAAGTTGCGGAGGGCCTCACTAAGGAGAGAGAGAGAGAGAGAGAGAGAGAGAGAGAGAGACAGGGAGAGAGAGAGCGAGAGAGCTGAGGCTGGCTGCGAACCTGGATCCTCCGGTCTCCGCCTCCCAAAGTACTAGGATTACAAGCGTGCGCCACCACGCCCAGCTTCTGCTAGCCCTTTTTTATGAGGGCACTAGTCACAACAGTTGAGTTATGGAATAAACCTAAATCCCCAACAATGGATGAATGGATAAAGAAATTATGATACACACACACCCACACACATACACACCCACCACACACACACACACACACACACACACTAGAGTATTATTTAGCCATAAAAAAGAATGAAATCATATCATTTGTAGGAAAAAGGGGTGGAACTAAAGATCGTCATGTAAAGCTAGCTAAGCCAGACTTAGAAAGACAAGTAACGTGTTCTATCTCATATGTGGAATCTAGAAAAAGAGGTGAGAATGAAGGTAGAAGGGTAACTATTGGGGAAGGGAAAGGGGGCCAGGAAGAGGGAGACAGGAGAGGGTAGTGGGGAGGGTTTACAAAAATCAAAGCACATTGTATGAATGTATTGGGCAGGGTTCACTAGATCAACAGAATTCACAGAATGAGTATATTTGAAAAAGGATTTATCAGATGGGCTTACAGTTTGAAGCAATGTAGTCCCGAGTTCCGACTGCACGTGGAGAGTCAGAGGAACCAGTAGCTGGTCGAGCGGTCTAAGAGCTGGAGTCTTAGGATCGGAGCAACCACTAATTCAGTCCCAGTCCAAGACGTGAAGATCAGGAAGCTCTTCGGAGAAAAGACGGTGAAGTTTCAGTTCGAAGGCTGGAGGCCGACGATCTCAGACGAGAGCAGAAGATCAAGAAGCTCTTCAGAGAAACGGCTAAGTTCCAGTTCTATGAGCCGGAGGCCGACGATCTCAGGCGAGAGCAGATGCGTTTTCTTCGGAAAGAGTCACGCGTTGCTCTACGCGGCTTCTCCCTCTTTTATCTAAGTCCGCACCTATCAGCATCCTGCTGCCTACATTCAGGGCAGGCTTTCTGTTTAATCTGCTGGTACACACCCAGAGTCACATGATCTTGGGTGTGTCATGATCAGGTCAACTTGACAAACTAGATTGACTATCACAATGAATGTATACACAAGACAATGAAAACCATTATTTTGTACAATTAATACACACTAATAATTAAATAAAAATTTTTCCAGCAATCAAGATGGCTCTATCATGACCCAGACTTTTAAGTCACACAGCATCTTTTTGTTATCTTCTGCTGATCACTTGGAAGTGACAAGCTTGTCCAGATTCAATGGGAGGGGGCAAAGACTCCGCCTGTCAATGGGAGCCGTGTCCAAGTTCTGTTACAGAACACCATGAGAGGTGGAGATGTTTTGCAGCTGGCTCTGGAAAGAACAATCTGCCACAGCAATCACTTAACCATTTTTTTTTTGAGGAACTGGGGATTAGACGCGGGGGCGCTCTACCTCCGCGCTATGCCCCCAGCCCTATTTTTTATACTTTATTTTGAAACGGGGTCTCACGAAGTTGTGGAGGGCCTCACTAAGGAGAGAGAGAAAGAGAAAGAGAGAGAGAGAGAGAGAGAGAGAGAGAGAGCTGAGGCTGGCCGCGAACCCGGATCCTCCGGTCTCCGCCTCCGAAAGTACTGGGATTACAAGCGTGCGCCACCACGCCCAGCTATCACTTAACCATTTTACGGAAGTTATTTTGCCTTCTGCTAATCTCACTAAGCTGACAATATTATTTTCCTGTGTCTCAGTATCGACCTACTGCATTGACGTTCGGAGTGCTAACATCGTCCTCAACTGCTCCATTGTGAGTGCCAGTGTTGGGTGCCAGCTGAGAGGCGGGTTCTCCAGTGGTACCCAGTCAGCAAAAGATGGACTGCAGAGAAGCCCTTGATCAAGGACCAACATCCTCTGGAACTTTCGGACTGCTCCTCTGAGTGGAGGATGGAAAACCCGGTGATATCTCAGCGATTCTGCCATCCCCATGACTTTCACTTAGAGAAGAACAGCCCAGAACTCCCCCGCAGTCAGAGCGAGGACTGATACTTTAATAAAAACGTCACTGCTAACCTCGGTCCACAGGCTTTTTAAGAAGTGCACGCAGCCCTGGCCTTTCAGCGTGTGTCCCTGGGATGCTTTGAAATAAAGGGAAAGGGGGCTGAGGAGGTCAGGGGTCAGCCTGAGTTTTCGGGGGGTGTTTGGTGATGTCCTTTTGGTTCAGATTCACAGTTGTTGGCTAATTCCCAGGCTACTTTGGACTGTCATCCATAAAGGAGCTGGAGGCAATATTTATCCCAACCAGGCAGAATTCTAAATTATTGGCTAAACTAGACTAAACTAGGTCTCATGGAAAAAAACTCGCCAGTGACTTTTAATAGCTGAGTCAGTCGAGAGGTTTGGCTGCAGGACTCGCAGGGTTCTGAACATGGCACCAAGGGAAATTCCAGATGCTTTAGGAGAACTTGCAACATACATGACTGGTTTTGTTCTTCATCTGTCTTGTCCTTTCTTCTCCTGCACTTTTATTCATTCTTTTGGCAGAAAATGGGGAAAGAAGAAAACATTTCATCTCTTCATGTTGCCTTCTTTCATCTGAGTAAATATGAAACGATGAGGGAGAGGGCAATAATCTGATTTATTTAACCAATGGAGGGGCTTCAGGTGTCAAGCAAAACCCAACATATGTCATCGACCTCAATACTGAGATTAATCACTCTCCTACGTAAGTAGGTGGTGCTCATTGTACGTCACAGTGACAGATGTATCTGCTATCAAGTGATATATATATATGATCTGCTATTAAGTGATCTATATCTGTATCTGTATCTGTATCTATATCTATATCTATCTATATATTCCCCCCAATTCCTGAGTTCCGCAAAACTGAGCACTAAAACACAGAAATTATTTTTCCTTTTGTACCCTTGTCATTAGATAAAACAAACAAACCATTGTACTAAATATACTAACCCATTTAAAAAGGCACATCCAGTTTCTAAAAAAACAAAAAGAAATACTGTGAAAATATAGAATTTGACCTTTGAAACAATGAGGAAAGTTGCTTGACTGAAGGGGACATACGGCAGACGGAGCCTGCTGAGTTCTGAAGATGGGAGCATTGTACAAAGTTCGAGGGGAACTGAGCAAAGCTCTCTGGCCGTGGAGAGCATGTGGCCAGCCTGAGCGAGAGGAAGGAAGGATGTGGGGGTGAACCGGCATCTTGCACAGTGTCGTTTTCCTTGGGGGCTGGCAGCGTCGGCGCTGTTAGAGTACTTGGTATTGTATTGTCGACTACCTTAACACACTAATCACATATTAATCCACGTATCTCCTGGGTTTTACTTCCAATTATTCCATTATTTATTAGTCACATAGAAAATAGTTGATGCTATAGAAAAATGCATTGTGGCAGAAGTGACTGGATCATGTTTAAGTTCAGGCACGAACTGGAGGACCAAGATGAAGGGAATTCGCAAGGAGTATTGGCAAATCGAATATTGACAAAGAGCGTTCAAATCGTCTTTATCCAACATTTTTTTTTTCCCTGCATGATTTTTCTCTTCTCTTCCCTATGGGAGAAACTTATATAATCTTGTTTTATTGACTTATATTTAGTATTATTTTATAAAAGAAACATCTCTATTTAAAAAAGCATTGAATTTATAAGCAAATGTTTAAAAAGTTTAAATAAGGTTAGTGAAAAAGTTTTAGAGTAAATGAATACAGATTTGGATAAGGGAAGGATGTTTGGCTTCCCAATTTCTCTTATTTTAGTCACCATTGGCAGGGGAAATTGTTATCCTGAGGCATCTAGATATTTTAGGAAAAATAAAATCTTAAGCTTTTTCTTTTCTTCTTTTTTTTTAAAGCGGCTTTGAGGCCTGGCAGAATCCCAAATGTGTTTGCTGTTTTTACTTTAGATTTTTGCTGAACACTTTGTCTATTAACTTCAGAACCTAAATGCAGTTCAAGGGTGGTTTAATCTGCACAATATGTTTCTGATTATTTGTATATAACTCAGCAAAATGGTGTTTGCTAAGAATTATTTATTTATTTTTCATCTCTTTAATTTTCATTGAACCTCATGAATTTTTCTTTTCCATTTCCTTTCTTTGGCTTTAATTTAATGAATGTCCTTTTCATGGACAATAAAATATTTGCATTTTGAGAGGCTCAAATTTTGTTGAAACATCAGTATTCCCCAAGTGGGACACGATGCATTTTCCCTGAGGAATCCTGGGTTTGTTTAGTAGCTGGAGGTGGGGCCTGGAAATCTTTTAGTACTTCTTTTACGTCTTGACTTGCCTTTTTGTTGTTGTTGTTGTTGTTTTGTTGGTAGTTCTTAAAACTAATACGGTTGCTTTAGTGTTACAAAAAAATGGCGAAATACAAGAGCAAGAACCCAAAGCAGCCCTCCCATCCTCATTAGCCCTTCGTCTCCTTCCCATGAGCTCTACCTCCAGGGGTTACTTTAAAAAGGAAGAGTCCACAGTCACCCGTTGCAAGAATCTGAAGCATTTTTTATAGGCTGAGAAGGTAGCAGGAGTATTGACAACCTGTCAATGTTGAGATAGTTCTCGAGTCTGTTGGGTAGCTGAGCTTATTTTCCCTCCTCAATGCTTCTAAATGTCTTCTTTTATCCAGCTCTGCCCCCACGCTGCCTTCCTAAGCGGACTTCTCTGTTTTTCCAGATTTCACGACTATGACAACTTGTCAGGGACAGATCCGCTCTTAGACTGCTGGGCTGGAGCGCTGTCCTGGCGGGAGTCTGCGGGAGGACAGCTGGTATCCGAGGACAATCGGGCAGGTCCACGGCTCTTCCACGGGGTCCAGACCCCTGTGGTGGTGACCTGCTGGCAGCCTTCCTCTGCAGAAGGCAGGGTTCTGGAACTTGCGCTGGGGTATCAGCTGTGCCCAACACCTCTCCAGCAGCTTGTATAATGTTGGGGAATTCTGGTGGGAATTGGGATCTGGGGTAAAATTAAAAATAACAAGAAGGCAAAAAATAGGGACCCATGGTGTTTTACTTGTTGCTTAAATGATCAAACCCTGCCTGTAAAAATCAGGTAATTTCTCCCCACTCCTGGAGCACCTTTCTTCTGAATGGCATCCACGCTCACACGCCAGTTGGTTGGATTTACATGCCCTTTCTAGCTTTAGTTTATGATATGTCTTGCCTGGGTTTAAACTGTGTTTCCTCTAGCCTTCAGCAATATAGATTAGTTCAACTAAATAAAATTAATAACTTGTTTGACTTTCAGATTCACTGCCAGGCCTGGGTTTGGAAGGTCAAGAAAAGCAGAAGAAATGCAATGATATAAAACCCAGTTCAAGAATAAGATTTGATATTTTAAAATAAAAGGCTCATTGAGATATATTTCACATACGATGCACCCTTTTAAAGGGTATGATTAAGGTTTTTTTTTTGGTATAGTCACAAAGTTGTGCAACCATCACCACTAATTTCAGAATATTTCATAACCCCAAAAGAAACACAGCACACCCTCTATTCTCCTCTCCTCAGCTCCTGTCAACCACTGCTTTATTTTTGTCCCTATGGATTTGCTTATTATGAACAGCTCATATAAATGTAATCATACAATATGTGTTGTGTGTGTGTGTGTGTGTGTGTCTGGCTTCTTTTACTTAACATGTTCTCAAGGTTCATCCAAGTTTATTCTTTTTGTTACTGAATCACGTTCCACTGTATGAATGTGCTACATTTTTTATCCATTTATAAGGTGATAGATATTTGGGGACATTTTTGGCTATTATAAACATTGTCATGAACATTGTGTGAAAGATTTTGTGTGGACATATGTTTTTAGATCTTTTGGGTCTAAAGACCCAAAGGAGTAGAATTGCTAGGTCATATGGTAATTCTGTGTTTTCCAAAGTAGCTATACCAATGTTATATTCCTGATAGCAATGTTCATATGAGAGTTCCAGTTTCTCTACATCCTCACTAACACTTATTATTATCTGTCTTCTTATTTTAGCCGCACAGATGGTGTGAAATGGAATCTCTGTGGTTTTGATTCACATTTCTCTATGATTAATGATAATGAACATCTTTTTGTGTGTCTTTTTGGCCATTTCTTGATCTTCTTCAGAAAAATGTCTATTCAAATCCTTTACTCATTTTTAAACTCGGCCATTTGTCTTTCTGTTGTTAAGTTGCAAGAGTTCTTTATATATTCTGGATACAAGTCCCTTATTTTCTCCCATCCTGTGGCTTATTTTTCCACTTTCTTAGTTTTAGTACAAACATTTTTAATTTCTATAAAGTCCACCTCAGTCTTTCTTTTGTTACTCATACTTTTGGTCATCTCGAAGGAACCCAAGGACTTGACCATTTACTCTTAAGCTTTTTTGTTAGCGTTTCACTGTCTTAGCTCTTCATTTGGGTCTTTGATCCAGTTTGAGTTAACTTTCATGTGTTGTGAAGCAAGTATCCACTTCCTTCCTTTTGTAGTGAATGCTCAGTTGTTCCAACACCATTTTTTGAAAAGACTATTTTTCTTAATTGGGTGCATTGTAATTTTACATCATATTGGGGTACAAAGTGTCAGAAAAAATATATGCACACAACTCTTGCTGCCCTCCCCACCAAAAGACTATTCTTTCCTCATAAATTATCTTGGCTCCTTGTTTATTTCTAGATTCTTGATTCCTTTCCACTGATATATATGTCTGTCTTTATGCCCACTTTGTCTTGATTACTGTATTTTGATAGAAAGTTTGGAAATTGGGAAGTGTGAGTACTCCAACTTTTGTGTTTCTTTTCCATCATAGTTTAGGTTATTCGGAATCTATTGTATTCCCTTATGAATTTTAGGATCAGCTTGTCAAATAAATAGGGTTGGTTTTAAGAGAAGAACAATGCAGCCGGGTGTGGTGGCGCACGCCTACTGCTTGAGAGACTGAGACAGGAGGATAGCAGGTTTGAGGCCAGCCTCAGCAGTTTAGCAAAGACCCTCCACATATTAGCAAGGCCACTGTTTCAAAATAAAAAGATAAAAAGGGCTGAGGGTGTAGCTCAGAGGTAAAATGCCCCTGGGTTCAATCCGCAGTACAAAAACAAAATAAATAAATAAAAGAAAAGAATAGTGCAAAGGAATCCTGATCCAACCACTGCCGTTATATTTATCTTAATCAATAAGAAGACACAAGGATTGTGAAATGAATGTAGTGAAAGTAGATTCTAGAGCATGTTTAGAAAGGTTTCTTGGCTCACCAACCGCTAGTGTGATTTTGGAAAGGTTTTTATTTCTTCTATAAACTTGAAGTAACAGTGGGTACATTGCAGGGTGATGATTTTTGAAGCTCTTGGCACAGTGACTGATACATTGATGCTCCTTATATAGTAGTGGTTTTTATTGTCATTGGGTATTCTCTAGTTGTGTTAAGAAAAGAATGATAAGACATGAGATGACACATTACAATATAAGGAAGAACTCTCGATACCAAAGTGTGACTGACTTGTTAAACAATGAGTTTGTTCTTCACCTATAGCGTGTAGGTGGGGCATTATAAAATACACTGCTGCCCGCAAAGAGAAGAATATAACAGCTCGGGATTTTCAACATGTGATCTGAGCTCCTGCAAGGGCAAAGCTAGCATACGAAGCTGTTGTTCTCATTTTCCACACACAGTCTCTGTGTTTCATGGAATTTCCCAGTGGTGGGGTAATGAATGATAGTGTCATTTTTATGTTAGCTCATAGGATGTGTGCTGCTATATTCTTGTGTTTGGGATATTTTCTTTTAGTTTTTACGTTGAGTATTATACATACCAACAGGCATAACCCTTTTGAGCAAAAACTTTCAGAATAATTTTTGAAAGTGTAAAGGAATTCTGAACTCCACAAAAAGTTTGTGGAGTGTTTACAGACAAACCCCTAGATAATAATAACAAAAACACACTTTTGAACACTTCTGCATGTTCAGCGCTGTGCCAAGTGCTGTCCTTGCATCACCTCATAGCAGCCCGAGGATGGTTTGTGGTTGTGTCCCACTATGGTGATGAGGATTCTGACCTTGAGGGGGGTTAAGTAAATTGCCAAGGGCGACATGTCTGGTAAGAGGACAGACCTAAGATTCAATCCTTTGCCTCTTGTTTCCTGGGCTGTGTTTAAGATTCTGCAGCATTGAAGATTCAAAGGATGTTTAACTTCACCGTGAACCCCTGTTCTGGGCTCTGAGAAGCCCAAAGTCCAAGGTCTGCACTGAGCACATTTTTAGAAGCCAATTTTGGATTATGAATCTGTAGTTGATTGATTGGAACAAAAAGCTCAGGCCAGGATCGAGTCCATAATATTCCCAGAGATCTTGCTTTGACACTCCCAGCTCTTTCAAAGAGGGGGTTGTTGGCTGACCTATGTCCTTGACCTCATTAGATTTATGACTGTAGCAGAGGGGAGCTGGCAAGCATGCTGGATTGGGTGCATTAATCATGAGTTCCCTCCCGAGTGAGACTTGGGAGGGACAGCCAGGAAAGTTAGTACAGGTCTGCGCCTTGGGACTCTGCGCCTTGGGACTCTGGCTTCTTTTGGTGCCAATGCCTCTACTTTTTGCATTTAAGAAACAAAAGAAGATTAAGGGTAACCATGTGTGTGTGTGGGGGGGGTGAAAAGCTGTCATGGTCACTGTTAAAAAGAAAGAAAAACAGAATAGGCAAAAAAGCCAAACATTTTCGTATTGTGAAAAAATAATCTAGACTGAGAGAATGTTGTGGATATCTGAAATTTACCTAATTCATTTCCACGAGTAAAAAATAATAAAAAAAAGCCTTTCTTCTATTATCATCTGTCACATGTGTGGCACAGGATAGATCTGAGGCTGGCCGTGGCTCCTTCGGCCAGCCATGCACAAACCCACCTTTTGTGGGTTCACTTGCCCCACCTCCCCAGTTTCCTGATAAAGAAACGAATGAGCAAAGATTCTGGGTGATTTTGTTGAGATTCCGAAGTTGGTTTTTAGCACAGATATTGTGTCTTCTTCCTTTCTCCAGATTCCAGAATTCTGAATTTTAAAGACCAGCAAAAATTTTTTAAAAAAGGAGGGTTTGGGGAAGGCAAAATATAAGGCAGGTTCACCTACTTTTTGAACCACTATCTGATATCAGCATTTCTCATAAAAGGAACATTTATGTCCCTTTGAAGAGTCTAAGTTTAGATCTATGCGCTTCTCTCTCTATTTTCTTACTTTCTGTTATTTTAAGGCATTTGGGGTATGGTTGGCAAAAGGCACTCTGTCCTCAAGCTGACGTTTGGCCACTGCTGAGCTATCCTAATTCAAGAGGAAAGAGGATCATAACTGTATTAGATTTCCGTTACTGTAACAAAATATTGGAGATAGTTTATAATGAGAAAAGGTTGATTTTGGCTTATAGTTTTGGAGGGTTCGGTCATGATGGAGCAAGCTGGTCACCTCACGGTGGCTGGGAAGTGAAAAACAGACTCATGCCCCACGATCCCCTTTGAGGATACACCTCCAGTGACCTCAGACCTCCCACTAGGCCACACCTCTTAAAGGTTCCTCCATCTTCCAGTAGCACCAAGCTGAGGGCAAAGCTTTTATTTAATACATGGGCCTTTGGGAGCATTCCAGACCCAAACGATAGCAATAACCCTCCAGTGATTTATTCTCTACAGGGTAGTGCTGTGGTCTGAGTGCATCCCCTTTCAAAACTCCTCTGTTGGAAATTTAATCTCCAAAGTTATATGTTAATAGTATTTGGAGGTGGAGTATCGTTGGCGAAACTCACTTTGGGAGGTAATTCAAATTAAACGAGGTCCTGAGGATGGAGCCCCCATGATGGCATTAGTGGCTTTATAAGAAGGAGAGAGACGTGATTGAACTAACACACTTCTCTGTCTCACCACGTGATGTCCTCGCCATGTCTGATGCAGCCAGAGGGCCGCCACCAGAGGCCAAGCTGAGCCAGCATCAATTTCATCTTCCACCTTCTGGACCAGAAGCTAAACAACCCCTATTCCTTGCAAGCTTCCCTGTCCCAGGTATCTTGTTATAGCCACAGAAAACGGACTAAGCTAGGCAGAGTGAGCTCTGGTTTCTGATAATCTGAATGGTAGGTGCAAATTCTAATGCTGTAAGCTGAACCTTGTAAGCAAAGTCTGTCTTCCTACGGAGGCGGTGCTCACCTGGCCTGGGGTCCTGGTTACCTCTCAAGCCATTAACGTGGAGCTGATATGACCCTGGGGAGTAGATTTGCATGTCACCTCTACTTGAATCTCAGACTTAAACTTCTGTGATGGAGCATGAAGTTTATGCAGAGGTAACTGTTTCCATTTAACGTGGAACTTTCCATGATTAGGGATCTGTAAACAATTGGCACTCTAGTTTTCACGTACTCTGAACTCAGATGACAATATGAGATGAAGAGAAATAGGTGACCCTCCTGGGGTTCCCCTCACCTCCGTAGCGGTGACCTGTGATAATGCAGTTATGAACTCTTTAGGTCAGAATGGCTGAATGTGAGGGTGCGAGGTGCCTGCTGCTCTTGTGGGTCAACAAGTGTGAAAATGCTTCCCCAAGCTCCTCCATTTACTCCTAAGTCTTAGAAAAAAAAGGGGGGACCCTCAAAGTTAAGATGGCCAGGAGACTAGTAGGATGACCCAGAGGTTTGGTCATCTCAAGTGGCTGGCTGACCAGTGGGGTGATTAGAAGTTTTACTCCTAAATCCTGGGATAATTTCAGGAGCTCTTAGGCCTTTGTGGGGGTACTGAGCAGTCTGAATTAAAGCATGCTATGGGGAATTTCCTGGAGCAGTGCCCAATGCCCAGGATGGCGCTGACTCTCATCTGCGTGCCTACGGCATTGTTCTTTTCCACTCCCCACCTGTGAAGTGGTCCACTTGACTTCCTGCCCTGCTTCTCATCTCCTCTGTCCTAATTTCCCACCTCTGAATTAATTTTCACTCTAGGGATAGTCTGGTCTTTTCGTGGGCTGCTGAAAGTCTGTTGTGACTTGAGGTGGTAAGAGGAGTTTAATCACAGTTGAGGGTACAATTAAACCCAGTTAGTAAGTATTTGAGTCCCTACTATGTGCAAGGTTTTATGAAAGTCCCTTACTCTTGTCGCTTTATTGCAGGTAATGGTACAGGAAACAGTGGCAAAAGTATGGGCAAGTCCTTAGAGAGGGTCAATAGAAGGGTGTTTACTTATTTAGCATATGATTTGTCACATACTGTGTGCAAAGGATTTTTTTTTGTGTGTGTGGTACTGGGAATTGAACCCAGAGGCATTCTACCTCCGAGAAATACCCCCAGCCCTATTTTATTTTGAAACAGAGTCTTGCTAAGTTGCTGAGGCTGGCTTTGAACCTGCGATCCTCCTGTTTCAGCCCCCCCACCCCCCAAGTACTGAGATTACAGGTGCATGCCACCATGCCCAGTTTGCAGAGGACTTTTAATTGTGATCTCATTGAACCACCCTGCAGGCGAGGGCCACTGTCCATTTCACTGGAGCTCAGAGAAGAGAGGTGTCTTGCCCAAAGGCACTTCTCTAAGAAGTGACAGAATGGGATAATTTTAGGTTTACACAGGTCAAAGCTGATTATAGAGTAACACGTTTTGAATATCCCTCATCTGCATTGCTTCAGGCTTAAGAGTTTTTCAGATTTTTGAGTATTTGCATAGACTTATTGGCGAGCATCCCTAATTGAAAATTTAGAACTCAAAATGCTCCAAAATATGCAACTTTTTGAGTGTCATGTCAGCACTCACCAAGTTTCAGATTTTAGAAAATTTTGGATTTTGGAACAATTCAGGTGTTTAGATTGGGGTGTTCAACCTGTATAATGATTCTCAGCCCACTCCATCAGATTCTATCCAGGAAATAAACAATGAGGTTACCCCAGAAACCATCAACTCATCTCAAAGCCAAGGATCTTCCTAATTTTACCGCTGTTTTGTCGCATTTCTGTGTCATACTGATCACGCCTACCGGGAAGAGTTGAGCTTCCTTTGGCTGAGCCATGGCCAATCATTCTCCTCCTTGCTGCCAAAAAGGACCCATCAGGTTATGCGCCCACCTTCCTGAACCATGAATTACAAAGGCAGATTCAAACGGCCCTCGTCCCACTTGAGTTTCTCAGTCCAATTAGATCCAATCAGAAGTCAGCTTGTAAAACACTGGCCAACACTCAATTTTAAAAGATGAGCTTTCCACTTTCTACATGTTGGCTATAGAAATGCCTGGAGTTTTAATGACCTTCTCTGTCCATTAAGGGACTTGATAGACATGAAGTTTTATAAGGTAAGGACCAAAAATGGATCAGGTTTTGAGCCAAATTTCCATTAAGCCTGCAATGAAGGATGTAGTCAATCTACTTAGCAGATAGATTTTGAGGTAGTGAAACCAAGTAAAATAATAAGACCTTTTAAATTTAATGTTTATTCCAGGGACTGACCATTCAAAAGAGAAGCTTTCTTAGTATAACAGAATAATATGTTTTCCTGCTCTATTTTTCTTTGAAGGCCCAGTTACTTTCCTCCTTTCCCTGGGGGCAAGGGCATACGGTTTGCTATAACACTGTGCTGGCTCACCGGGGAATAGATATGAGGCACTTGCTGGTTCTTTTTCTGGATTCTCTTAGATTCTGTTACTAAAAGGGCCTCAGGAGGATGAAGCCAGTCCTTTTGCCAGCTCTTGTTATGTGGTTCCGCTTAGTTCTGGTCAGGGTCTCTTTTGCAAAAATTAAAAAGCATTTGGTTTATTCTGAGTATTGGTCATCGCATAATTTGGCTAGAAGATTGGATTTAGAGGTTGGGTTGAATGCATAGACTTACCACCATTCTAGTCCTTGAAGTGATAGAAAAATTGCTAAAAAGACTAAGTCTTTTGAAACCAGAAAAGATTCCATCACCAGGGGGCAGAAATTTCAATGTAGTCCTGGAATATAGAAGAGCACAGGGTTGGATTTTCAGAGAAAATGTAGGGTAGAAAATGCAAGCACACTTAGAAGAAGAACCCCGTAGAAGTGAATCCATTTCAGTGACACTCCAAGCTTATTCCCATTTAGCCACGTGGGTTCAGGTGAAAACTAAGCAGACAGCTGGGTTTTACCAGGATTGGATTTGCCACGTGACTCTGATGGTAGGAGACAGGACAGGTGAACAGCACAGCAGAGCTGAGGGTCTGCACACAGAGGGATGAGAATGAATGGCGCTGGAGTCCGCTTTGCAAAGAGAGAAGTGACAGCAGGTGGGATCTATCATTTGGAGGCCCTGGGGGATGAGGAACTGTTGAAGATGGATCCTATGAGAAGAGGTGATCAGAGACAGAGAGTGAGAGGTTGAAAGGAGTGACAGGTCCTGATGAGGTTCTGAATGGGACCATGGGAGACGCTGTTCATATAGGTGAAGGAAGACATCATTGTTGAAGGACCAGGAACCCTGACCTCCTAACTAAAAACAAGAAGACCAAGCCAAACAATCTCAAAAAACACATCACCACCACTGCTAAAATATAGTCAAATATGTTTTCACAGGAGTACACCTTAAACAAAACAACCCAGCAATATTAAAGATAAAAAGAACTGGCAAATTTCAGCCAAAAGGAAGCCAAGCACTTGCAATGTCGATAGCCTAGGAAAATAATGTCTGAGAGAAAAGCATTAGATGAGACAAGAGTTATTCTATTTGGTGAATTTGACAGCTCATAAAGAAGATATAATCATGATGAATCGTTATCTTCCTAACAGTATAGATTTGAAATACACAAAAAGTCAAAATATTAAGAAATGAAAAAAATAAATTCACACAATGGTGAACATTAGTAAGTCAGGTACAAGAATGGGTACAAGAAACAGTTATAAGTGAAGGTATTTCATTTATGCAAAGACATTACACATGCATACTTAATTTGCTTTTATTTTAGAATCTGTGGACATTACTAAAATGTAGCTCCTGAACATGTATATTGTGAAAGTGGCTAACTCAAGTCCTATCCGCTATGAGAAGCAAATTTAACATGTATTAACAAGTCACTGATTGTGTCCATCATACCAAAGCTTAACTTATAAAATCTAGAAGTGAAGGAACAAAATTTGCTCCAGTAATTTAGTAGGATTCTGCATCCAACTTCCATCAGTTGCTGTTCATGAATAAGACAAAAGCCCTGAGGGTCATTGTATTCTCATTTTAACTGTTTGCCAGCTGTAAGTTACCACGCAGGCTTCCTTGGCGTAGTCCCCTCTATTCTCATGCACGGACACTTGGAATGTTTTGGTTTCCTTGCTTTTGATTGACATTCTATCGCAGGACTCTCATTTCCTCCTCTCCCAGTTTTGGCTGGCCTAATTTTGGAACTTAAAAAAAATAGGCATCTTCTGTCTTTTTCTCATAGCCTTCATTTGCATGTTAGTCTATTTTGGATTTTTTTTCTGAAATGCTTTCAATGTGCTTTATTTCCTGTTTTCATAAGCTTTATGTAACTTAAGAAAAATGTGATCCAAGACATGTCTAGGTTAGAGGTTATTTACTTAACTTTTTTTTTTTATTCTAATATGGGATATATTGACCTGCAGAGTGGACACTGTGCTTGGCTATTTGCAGAGCTGTCTTTAGGGGATGTTGCCTAGAGGTGATTTTCCAGGGCCCTGCATCTTGGTGACTTGGGAAGGCAGATGGTAGGATGCAGATGCAGATAATTAACATATATGCACCACCCACCCTCTCATTTCCAAGGCAAAAAGGGCGGAATAGTTTCTGTTCTCCATCCATTAGGCCCATTTCCTTATTTTTCATGTTAACAAAATACTTTAATATATTCGGCAAAATGCATAAATCCCAAGTGCTCAGCAAATGAATTTTGACAAAGGTATATACCCTAAAATATAAAACCTTTCTAGCATCCTAGAAGGGTAACACATGCTCCTTCCAGGTGAATCACTATCCCACCCCCACCCCCTCCAGGCAACCAGTGAACTGCTTTCTGTCTCTGTAGATTAGTTTTCAATGCTCAAGAACTTAATATAACTAGAATCATATGTATGTATTCTTTAGTTTATGCTTCATTTCATCCAGCATATTTTTTTGAGATTCATGTTTTTTATGTACATCAGTAGTCGTTTGTTTTTAATTGCTTAGCACTATTCCATTTCATGTGGATATACCATGATTTGTGTAACCATTTTCCTAATAATGGATACTTGGGCTGTTTCCATGTTTTGCTTATTATGAATAAAGTGGCTATTTATGTACCGAACCTTTTTTTTTCCCTGTGGTACTGGAGATGGAACCCAGGGGCATTCTACCTCTGAGCTACACCCCCAGCCCTATTTTTTTTTATTCTTTAGTTTGAAACAGGGTCTCACTAAGTTGCGGAGGACCTCACTAAGTAGCTGAGGCTGGCCGGGAACCCAGATCCTCCTGTCTCAGCCTCCCAAGGGATTACAAGCATGCGCCACCACGCCTGGCTATGTACCGAACCTTTTGTGGACATGCGCATTCATTACTCTTGAGCTTGTTGCTGGGAGTTTGTTGCTAGGTCATAGGGTAGGTGAACATTCAAATTTGTCAGAACATTAAATTGTTTTCAAAATGATTGTGCAATTTTAAATACCCACCAGCAATGCCCGAGAGTGTGCTACATTCTTGCTAACAGTAGACTCAGTTTCACTTTTTAGCCCTTGTGGGAGTGTGTAGGGGTATTTCATTGAGGATTTGCTTTGTATTTCCCTGGTGACTAATGATGTTGAACATTTTAAAAAATATGCTTATTGACCGTTTGAATATCTTATTTTGTGAAGTGTCTGTTCAAGCCTTTAACCAATTTTTATTGTTATTTATATTTTCAATATGTCATTTCCCTTTGAGGAGTTTGAGTGATCAATATGCTTTAGTCAAGAGCCAACTGGATGCTTGAATTGTCATCGACATTTTTTTAATAATTTATTGGTGCATTGCAATTATACATCATAGTGAGGTTCCGTGTGTTAAAAACATCCATGCACACAGCTCTTTGTATATATTCCTCCACACCCCACCCCTCCCTTCCTCCCCACAGGAGTCAGTGAGGTTGGTAATAATACCTTCACATATTGCCTAGTATTATTTGAACTGTCTCCTTCCCTAGTCTTCCCTCTTCCCCTCTCTACCACCCCAACCCCCTTTGACTATTCTACCAATCTATCTTTGTGTCATAGTCTTTCGAATTGAATATTTTACTTAGTCAATATAACCAACTGTTGAGGTCAATTTATCATTCCCATTTCACAGAATAGGAAAGCGAGGTTCAGATCCATGAAAAATCTCCCTCAAGCTTTCCATCTTGAAGCATATGGCCTCTGTGTTCCTGTGTGTGTGTGTGTGTGTGTGTGTGTGTGTGTGTGTATTGCTGTCAGAGAGGCCCAGGGCCTCTCCCATGCTAGGCATACGCTTTACCACTGAGCTACATCCCTAGCCCTCTATTCATTTTTACCTGAAGATATGTGGGAGGGGAGACATTGCAAGAGAAATCAGTACCTTTGGAATGAGTCCTGCTTTTTAAAAGATATTATTTTTGTGCCAAGTGTGGTAGGCTGCACCTGTAGTCCCCAGCTACTCAGGAGGCTGAGGCAGGAGGACTGGTTGAGCCCACAAATTTGAGACCAGTCTGGGCAACATAGCAAGACCTCATCTCAAATTTTTTAAAAATACATTTTTAAATTAAATTTTATTTCATAAGAGTTATGTATTTACAGAAAAAATTTAAAAAGTACAGAGAATTCCCACATACCCATTGGTGCTATTTTATTTATGCATTTATTTAAACAGATTTATTGAGGTATAATTCATAAACCATAAAACTCACTCTTTTATAAGGCACAAGTCAATGGTTTTAGTATATTCACATATATGTGATGTGCAACCACCATCCGTTTTATTATATTTCCATCACTTCACAAAGAAACCCTGTCCTCTCCAGTCACTACCTGCCTACCCCTGCGTAACTCCTCTCGGGCCTAAGCGACCATGGATCTGCTTCTGTCTCCTCTGTAGATTAACTCATCCTGCACGATTCATATGAACTGGATTGTATCATGTGTGCTCTTTGGTGACTAGCGTCTTCTGGTCCTGGCTGTTTTAACACTTATGGCAAAAAGCTAATTGTAGTTGCCGAGACTCTTGTCCCACTCTTCCTGGGCACTGTCCACTCCGTTTGCAGTCCTCCTTGCAGTCAGGGGTGGCACATGACTGGCCGGAGGGGTCTGAGCAGAAGCGGCCTGTGTGTCGTTTCTAGCCCTGGCTTTTATTTTGAGAGGAGGATTCTGACAATCTTTTTCATTTTTTATATTTAAAAAAATTAAATGAAACAATAATTGTACATATTTAGGGAGTACAGTGTCATAT
>PVJS01019717.1:0-33412 GCA_004027185.1 Glis glis
TCTCTCTCTCCCTCTCTCTCTCTTTCTCTCTCTCTCTCTCTCTCTCTCTCTCTCTCTCTCTCTACCTAGTGAGGCCCTCCACAACTTCGTGAGTCCCGGTTTCAAAATAAAGTCTAAAAAAATAGGGCCAGGGGTATAGCACGGAGGTAGAACACTCTTGGGTTCAATCCCAGTATGGCAAAAATAAATAAATAAATAAAATGAGAAGAGGTGTAGCTCAGAGGAAATGTGTCCTGGGTTTAATCTCTAGTACCACAAAAAAAAATAAAAATAAAAAAATAAAAATAGGAAACCATATTCATGATTTGTGGTTAAGTAAAGATTTATTAGACTACAAAAACACACTACTATAAAAGAAACAGTGTAAGATAGATTACATTAAAAATAAGTATTTCTTTCAGTAAATCCCTGCTCAGTTTCTTTAAATGGGGTATATTCATTGTGGGCATTGAGCTTAAAAAACAATATGTTCAATATATTATATTTCTCAAATAGATATCCATATGATAAAAATGCTCTGCTCATTAAGGCAGATAATAAAAATACTAACTGTTCATTAAGACAGTGAGCAATTCCTATAAATCATGATAGATGGTCAAGCCTACAGATGAATGGGGAAAAGACTTTAACAGACAGTGAACAAAAAAGGATAGCTAAACGGACAATAACACAAGAAAATATCTCAATCTCATGTCATCGGGAAAATGCAAATTAAAGCCAAAATGGCTAAAATTAAAAAGCAAACAATATCATGTATGGAAGGCAGAATTCTATCAAATTAAAAAGCAATTGAAAATTGTGTGTGTTAGCCTGTGTGTGTTTGTATATAAATTCCAAGTCAATAAGATAGGGATTTTCAAGAGAACAATGTTAAACTACCATAAAAGATCAATTTACTAATATAAATAAGCTCAAAATATAAATTCTAAACTAAGCAAATATCATTTCTAATCTACCAGTTAGAAAATGTTTAAATAAATATTAACCATTGTTAATCATAATGTGAGCAAATAAACACACTCCACCTCTGCTCCTGGCAATGCAAATTGATTTGACTTTTCTGAAGAAAGGTCTTAGTCATATATTTGAATATTAATAACCTAGCAAGTCAAATTCTAGCAATTTATAAGGATATAATCAGCGACTTATTCAAAGATGCATACAATAGTTGCATACTAATGACAGCAATAGTTTAGGTACTAGAAAATATTGTAGAAAACATTATCTTTTCAACAACTGGACAAACTTTCCTTTTTAGGGAGAGAATCACCTTTGCTGAAGAGATACCAGTGAAATATAGGCATACAGTGGAGAGTTTTTATCATGCAGATATCTATTTGACCAGCAAAACATATTGAAAATATTATTTTTAAGCTCAATATTCTGAATAAGCACACTCCATTTAAATATTGATAGATCACAAGTTCCTAGGATGAGTTATATAGAAAAGAAATTGCCTGGTAATCTCTTGGGAAAGAAAATGAGTGGAGTTGAAATAAAATGATACAATAAAATATTGAATTAATATCTCCAAAGAATTTGGCCATTTCATTTATCTTCTTTTATTTAGCATAAATAGAAGTTTGACCTAGTTTTAAACATTAGCATTAAAAACAAATTTCAAGATCATTCTTTCTACCTATGTCCCTGCTCAGCAGTTAAAGAAGTTTGTGAAAACCTCTTCCACTGCAGTCACATTTGCAAATACTCTTAAAGTACTTTTATTACACTGAAATAAAGCTGATATATTTTTAGGAAAACACATTGAGTCAGCTGCTGGAATATCTTTAAGAAAAATCCTTGTAGAATGATGCTGTCTAGAAATACAACTAGAATATCTGCATTTTCAGAGGCTGTTTGTAAGAAGTGTTATTATTAATTAAACTTTTTAAAATTTGATTATGAGTTGAATTTATAAAATAGATCAGAGTTTGAAAAATAGGTTCTTAGCATTTCCTTGAAGATATGTGTGAGAGTGATATGTGAGACATTATTTATTGCTAAGGAGTAATCATGTTGTGATCTACTGAAGAACTGAACAAATTATTCATACCTCCTGTTTACCAGAAAGAAACTTAAAAGGACTATTGTTAAATAGAACTATTAAATCACATTTTGTCTTCATTGTAGAAGACACACTTTATCTGACTGAAAAATTATTGAATAAACTACTTTAAACCATAACTAATGATTTTAAGGGATGAATTATTTTTCTACTTCTAAGACTCATTTCCTTATAAACCTTATATATGTATAAAGCACTTTTATCACTTGTTTGACCAAGATATTTTATTACTTATGCTATAAAATATGATTAAATACACTTTATTGTATAGTGAAACAGTCATAGTCCTTAGGATGGAAACATTTTCATGACAAACATGGTCAAGTTGGAAGAGATAAATGGTCACTGAATCTATCTTGGGCCATTTTATAACTCTGCCCAGAGACAAAGATAGACGAATGGTCACTAAATCTTATAAACAAATTAGAGATTATAAATCATTCTGACCCAGTTTCAATTATCTTTCCTGCTAAGTTTTAAAGATATGACTACCTTAACAGAAGATGGAGTGTTAAGTTCATAAATTTGATAAATCTTGTCTTGAAAGCAAATATCTGCCAAGATTTTGAGAAAATGTTATACATATATACATACATATATATATATATATATATATATATATATATATATGCAATACTAGTGTGTGGAAGTAGATGACTAAAAGTATGTATTTGTATTATGAAGAATTTATATTGACAAATGTCTTGCTGGCTAAGTGAAAAAGAGCACTAAAACAGCCTTGCCATTTTTCTCTTTTTTCTCAAGAAAGGTAATGAGCTAATAAATGTCACCACAGTTCCAAAGCAACAATGTACTGAATTAATTGAAGCTGCTAGTTTGGAAGGATGGTTATTTTACTAAGAAAGTTGAAAAGCTGTTTATTTTTCAGTTTCCTCTTTATTCTAAAAGGAAACAGACTAACAGGAACAGAATAAAAGGAACAAAGATTGCTGTTGAGTACATTCTGGTTGGTTATAGCCTGTTATATTATTGACACGAAAATATTAAATCATTTTCTGGTTGCATCAGAAGTTAGAAAGAAAAAGATAGATTGAGTTGATTTAGCATTATTTTTCAAGTATTGTAATGTTCTTGGGCCCCTTAACCATATCTTGATTCTAAGATGGGACTTAAGGTTGCATTTTAAATATAGAAGAAGGAAGAGGAGAAGGAGAAGGAAGAGCCCAACATTTCCTTAAATCTTCTCTTTATTTAACTACACTGTTTAAATTTGCAAAAATAAAACTCTTGCAAAACATGTTTTTAATGTTTCTATTTGATAAAATTGTAGAACTCTTGAGAATTTTCATTAATTCTAGCTTTTGACCTAGGAAACAAATATAGATATTTGTAAAATTAGGAATCAAAATCTAATGTAATGATGATTTGCTAAATATAATCTGTTTTGGGGGTTGCTCAATGATCTAGCACTAGCCAATCACAAAATATTTTTAAGCCTATTCATTTCAATCCCCTCAGAAACTATTATGAAAAAATGTAGACTAAGATATTAAAATAGTCCAAATTTCTTAAATATCAAAAAGTAGGAAAGTATAAAGTACAATTTCTTTTTTACCTTTAGAAAATAAGTAAAATTTTATACAAAGTCAGCAGTATGTATTTTTCATTTCGATTCTTGGCTTTTTTTTTTTTTTTTTTTTTTTTTTTTTTTTTTTTTTTTTTTTTTTTTTTTTTTTTTTTTTTTTTTTTTTGCGGTACTGGGGATTGAATCCAGGGGCATTCTACCTCCGCGCTACACCCCCGGCCCTATTTTTTATACTTTATTTTGAAACCGGGTCTCACGAAGTTGTGGAGGGCCTCAGTAAGGAGAGAGAGAGAGAGAGAGAGACAGACAGACAGACAGACAGACAGACAAAGAGAGACAGAGACAGGGAGAGAGAGAGTGAGAGAGCTGAGGCTGGCTGCGAACCCTGATCCTCCGGTCTCTGCCTCCCAAAGTACTGGGATTACAAGCGTGTGCCACCATGCCCGGCCACTGAAATCTATCTTTAATTATAAATATACTCATGTACTATTACACAGAAATGCATCTTAAACACACACACTCTCTTTCTTTTACTTTTTCACTTTTCTAATGTTCAAAATATAAATTGCACTTAAGTTATGAGACCAAGAAAGTATGTGTGCAAAAAGACCCTGTTCAATAGCTAAACTTAGTAGAAGTTTTAGTCTGGATCAGAACTTGAGTTAAGAATGCCTACCAATATCTGAAGGATTTTCCCATGTAAAACACTAATGTATATAAGCAAAAGAGAGAGGCAGTTTTAGACAACAAAAGTAATGACTTCATAACAGATTAAGTTTTTAAATAACAAAATAGTGACTATCACTATGAACTACATTATGATGTGAGGCTATAAATAACCAATAAAAGTATAAAAATTTTAAAATTAAAACAAAATGAAATAGACTACATTAGTAACTAACTGCTTTACAATTAAAGGACAATTTGAAATATTTTCACTTAACAGTTAAAGACCTCAGAGGGATCCTTAGGGAAAGGGAAAAAGAATTAAATGTCTCCTCCACCAGATTTTATTCAAATTCTAATCTTAGTAAGTTTATGAGAAAGACTCTTCATGAGAATTTGGGATGAATAAAATAGGCAAGAAAAGATATCTTTTCTTTTTTTTTGTGGTACCGGGGATTGAACACAGGGGCTACCTCCGTGCTACACCCCCGGCCCTATTTTTTTTATACTTTATTTTGAAACCGGGTCTCACGAAGTTGCAGAGGCCTCACTAAGGAGAGAGAGAGAGAGAGTGAGAGAGAGAGAGAGAGAGCTGAGGCTGGCCGCGAACCCAGATCCTCCGGTCTCCGCCTCCCAAAGTACTGGGATTACAAGCGTGCGCCACCACGCCCGGCAAGAAAAGATACCTTTTCTATAAATGCTCATGATCAACTATGAAAGTGATTTGAAGGCAATAGGAAAGAATAACATCCACCTATCCTTTCGGGAGACATGTAGGAAAGAAAAAATTTAATTAACAAGCACCCAGTAAAAGATTTGTATCCAGCAGTTTCTCAGTAGATGAATATACTAAAAAGAGACCAAACCCTTGCTCTCAAATAAATGGCCAATACCCTGAACAGACACAAAAATGCTGGCATCTTCACTTTGGATGCAATTAACTTGTGTCTGCCCAGAGGATGAAGGTGCTAAATTTCTTTTTGCAGTTTTGCAGTGGGTGCAATGGTCAGAAGTTAACTACTTGCTAACACATCAAAGAAAACATAGAAATCTAAATCCCACTTGTGTTTTCTGCTGTGCATTACGTCACTATCTGAATTGTTGGGAGTTAATCACTTGCAATAACTGTGCCTTAGGGTGACATCTTTCTTGGGACTAATGTTCAGTCTTCTTCCTCCTTCAGCATAGTCTTCCTCACCTCTGTCTTTAAGAGTAAAACATCAGTCAGGCATGGTGGCACATGCTTGTAATCCCAGTAATCAGGAGGCTGAGACAGGAGGATCACAGGTTCGTGGCCAGCCTCAGCAATTTAGTGAGACTCTCAGCAACTTAGTGAGACCCTGTTTCCAAAGAAAAAATAAAATAGGGCTGGAGGTGTAGCTCAGAGGTAGATTGCCCCTGGGTTCAATCTCCAGTACCACACACACACACAAAAAAAGAATGAAACATCAACCCTTCACATAGTATTCAAAATGGACTTCTGTGTCTCTGGTCACAGCCTTCATTCTTTTCTTTTTCTTTCTTTCTTTCTTTCTTTCTTTCTTTCTTTCTTTCTTTCTTTCTTTCTTTCTCTCTCTTCTTTCTTTCTCTCTCTTCTTTCTTTCTTTCTCTCTCTCTTTCTCCTTCCTTCCTTCCTTCCTTCCTTCCTTCCTTCCTTCCTTCCTTTCTTTCTTTCTTTCTTTCTTTCTTTCTTTCTTTCTTTGTGTGATTGTGATAGAATCCAGGGCCTCACACATGCTAAGCACATGTTGTATCAATGAGAGATGCCCTCAGCCCCTTTCCTATTTCTTTGTCTCACTTATTAAGGTTCAGCTCTTTAGGGGGACTTTTGAAAATACCTACTTACCAATGACCTTAGGCCTTAAAAAAACTAATATCTTGCTGAATGCTGGATTTCATACCTACATTATTGCATTTGCTAAGGCCCCAACTGCAATATTTATACAAAATAAGAAAGTTCTATCTATCCTGTGGGGTTTCTATATAGAATTTCAGATCCTCTAAAATGTTTCTCATTGATTAATCAGTATAACCAGTATAATAAGTCATCTCAAACCTTTAACATGTGAGAATAAAACAAATATTTTCATGACTGTTCACAATATATTAGTTTGGAAGTTTAGCATACAGTATGGAAGAATATTATACTGTTTCCCACTTTTCATAATAGCACCAACAATGAAAGCAAATCTTTACCTGCTGAAATATGTACTGAAGCTATTAGGAAAAGAAGGACAAGGGACACGGCTCAACAGCATAAAGAGAAAGCTTTAATGCAAGCCTGTGAGGGACTCTCTCTTGGCAGAACAGAGAGAACCACCCATACAGTCTAGGGTGGGCATTATTATGGGGCAAGGACAGGGGAGGGGTCAGTTCATAGAGGACCTAATTGAAGACTAGTATAGATAGATACTGATTGGGTTAAACTGGCACAGTTTTTAATCCTTCATTAGCATATTGGGTCATCAGGTGACAGGTTGTGTAAAGAACAACTATCACGTACTTTTGTGGTAGGGGTCTGGTGAAAAACACTGTTACAGGTATAGAAGTGTCTGTTCTTTGTGGTTATCATGTTACATTAGCTCAGAGTAAGGAAAAATTCTAGATGACTGCTGCAGGCTACCTCCTACAGAAGTACATAAGGATAAAATGATGTCAGGACCAAAAACAGTGAAAATAGAGGGGAAACATGAAACAAAAAAATTGTTCAAGTTAATGATTGTTTAAGGGAATGATAGTACAAGAATTCACTATGCTACCCTGAATACTCTCTATATGTGTAAATGCCTCCATAACGCATATTAAATAAGAATCAACAATAAATAAATCGTAATACTAATATGGCTACTTTCTCTTTTATTCACTTCCTTTTAGCTTCCTTACTGGAATCTTAAAAAACAACTCCAGTTCATACAAAATTAAAACTAAAAGCTCATAAAACATTTCGAGCAGATTGCAAAAAAGAAGTACTATGATACTGTTTGCAGATTCATTTTCCTCCCAGAGATAATGTAACAATGGAGTTAGAGGAGAGAAAGAAACAAAAATGGAGAAGAAATTGTGATGAGAAAGGACTATATAAAGGAAGTGGGGGTCTTCAAACCAGAAACAGAATGAAAAAAATTGAGCTCTAAACTGTACTAGAAAGTTCAATCTTCCCTTCTCCAGCCCTGTTGACCCATTTTCTGTGGCAAACTTGCTATGCAAACAGTCTTGAACAAAGAGAGGACATTCGGACACTTTTGCATGGCTAGCATCACAGAAAGGCATCTCAGTCCCCAAGCAAGACATAAACTAGTAAGAAGTCCCTTTCTGTCTATTATTTATGCTCACATGTCACAAATTGTGCAGAAGAAGCTTTACACAATCAGAATGTCTTTAATTTTTTTCAGATATGTAAAAATTAATATGCTTTGAGGAAACATTGGAGTTTAACTTTTCCAATTTCAACATAGAGAAAAGGACACTTTTTAAATGATATAAGGAATTCAAGAGGCAAATTATATATTTCTCATTCACTTAAGAGTAAATTCACTTAAGAGATGTACCAAATATTTCTAATTCCCCTATTAATATTATTTTTAAAAGATAGTGCACGTGTCATATTTTGAGAGCTAGGGAATCCCAGGTACCAACTCATCATTGACCTAGCCTTCAGGTAGAAATGCGTATAGAAGTCATGTGTGATGTCCCACACCTATAATCCCAATACTTGGGAAGGTTTGAGGCCAGTCTCAAAAGCAGGGTCTCTCTCAACAACTTAGGGAGACCCTTGTTTCAAAAATACAAAAGGCGGGGCGTGGTGGCACAGGCTTGTAATCCCAGTACTTTGGGAGGCGGAGACCGGAGGATCCGGGTTGGTGGCCAGCCTCAGTTCGGGCGCGCGCACACGCGCACGCTCTCTCTCTTTCTCTCCCTGTCTCTCTCTCTCTCTGTCTCTGTCTCTCTCTGTCTACTTAGTGAGGCCCTCCACAACTTCGTGAGACCCGGTTTCAAAATAAAGTATAAAAAATAGGGCCGGGGGCGTGGCGCGGAGGTAGAACGCCCCTGCGTTCAATCCCCGGTACCGCAAAAAAAAAAAAAAAAAAAAAAAAAATTAAAAAAGGACTAGGAGTGTAGCTCGGAGTTAGAATACCCTTGGGTTCAATCCCTAGTACCAAAACAAAAAACAAAAAAGAAAATAAAAAAACACTTGTTGACAATTTGCCATATTTTAGTATACTCTGCCTTATTTTACTAAAGTAGTTGAAATCTGCATTCAATTAAAGCAGATGTATTACAGCAATGTATACTTGTAAACAACAGTAAAAAGTAAAATTCCAGTGCAAATCTGTAATTTAAATAAATAACTGAAATAATAAATTTGTGAACTTAAAATGTCCAATTCCATTACCAGATAAAGCCAATAATCCCAGAGATTTTGTGTGTGTGTGGGGGGGAGTATTGGCAACTTTCACAACAAAGATTGAACCTGTTAGGTGGCTTCAGCCATCTACAGTAAAGCTAGTAGGAATTTAACATATGACTCAGCTGCATGTCATCCAAATTTGGTGATTTTTAAAGTCAACTAAAAGCAAGTGATGCTAAGGAATTTATTTAGTTTCCCTCAGTTACAAACTCACAGCTTTTAGGTTAGCTTATTTAATTTCCTGATCTATAGGAGATGTATTTTGAAGAAAAACACATGTAGTCAGGAAATTAAATGTTTATTTTCAGGAATTTTGAGTTACAGCATATAATAATAATGACTAAGGGATTTCTGTATGCTTAAATTATTTAAATACTTTATGTAGCTCACGATGAAACCATTATAAAGAATTCTGTAGATGCTGTTAAAAATAGATATTTTCAAATAAAAGCTGAAACTTAAAGAATTCATTAAGTAGCCTGAAGTCATGAAACTAATACGTCATGGAATTGAAATTACCAGGTTGTATAACTTTAGAGACACCATTTTATGGTGCCTATCAGGAAACAGTATAACTCTTATAAATGTACAGCTACAGAATTGGACATACTTGCTTTTCTGGGCTGATGTATAACCTATCCAATCAATTCCTCATGCTGGGAAAATTTATGTCTTCCTATCCTATTCCTTCAGGGGAAAGAAACTGGTTGAGGAATGCTAGCTGTGAAGGTAGTGACAGTTTATAAATGATGAGTGTAGAAAAGGATCATTAGATTTAAGGATACCATTTAAGATGAATTGGGCAGAAGAATTGCACTAGGGACTAATGGGCCAGTGTTAAAAATATTAACTGGATCACCTAGAAATATGGTTCCCAATAAGGAAGCACTCAATGGTACTTGGGCAAAAGGGATATTGACAATGAAGTTCTAATGAGGACAACCTCAGGAGATTGTTCAAATAATTCTGGAGCTCAACCCTCATCTATTAGTGAGTGGGATAACAGGATTTTTATCCTGCTTATCATGACTATGCCTACATAGTTTACAGATAACTTCAAAACAATGGAACATATTTCTTTAAGACATCTTAATCCTTTTATACAAAATTTGATTTTATACAAATAATTATTAAGAACAGATTTAAACAACATTATTAAAAAACAGAATTAAATGACAGATTTAAAAAACATTGTACAACTTCTTTAATATTTGTCTTCACTTATATGATGAGCATAAAATATTACCTTTTATATCTGTTAAGAGAACAAGAAATAATTTATGCAAAATGAACCTGGTATAGGATAAATGCTCAATAACCTTCCTTACTACTAAAATATTATTAATATTTTCAGAAAATAATCTCAAGATTCTAGGAGATTATGACCAGTAAGACTCTTTATAGACATTAAATCTTAGAAATTTTCCTCCAAAACATGAAAAGGGCATTCTGTATCCTTATCCCATGTTTATTTTCTTGAGTATGAACATTTTTTAATCTTAAAAGCAAAAACAACCAAAAATTGAAGTGCAAATGACATTCCTGGAATTCAGGCTGAAGGTTTACAAACAAAACAGTGGAAAGGGAACCATTCCTCTAATTTCTCACTTAAACAAACAAACAAACAACCAGAAACAATCTTGAATAAGGTATAAAATGTGATCAAGACCAATTGGGCAGTGGCAACACTCTTCCTGCAAACATTGTTCCCACCCACAGTGTGGGCTCACATGGTGTCAGCTCTGAAGTGAGTCCATCCTGATGTTGTGTTATAATTATTGGAAAATGAGTCTCGACTTGGAAATTAAGGTTGAAATCAGAAGGCGAATGTTATAGCTTCAATGCACACTTACTATTTTTATCTGATCCTGAGCGATGATAATATCACAGATATCTAGATGACAGAATAGATGGAAAATTTATTTAAATTTGGAGTGATTAGCACATGGTGGATTCACAGAAAAAAATTAAATATGTCTCTCATATTAATGTTGTACTCAACCTGAGGATTGTAAAGTAGCATAAATCCCAAATATAAAATGACAAGCTTTTCAGCACCCAGATCACATAATGCTGTGCTTGTATATAAGCGTGAAAATGTGTTCTGGGAAGATCAAATTTCCCAGCTAGTTGTCTGGAGGACATTAACCCTCCATTATTTATTAGGTCTATTATAAAGGCAAGTCCTGCATGGTCCCAAAAGAGGGGGGGGGAAATTGTCATGGTTCTCAGGAAGAAAAAGTAAAAAGCAAGGATTATCCTTGAAAGTAAAGAAGAGAATAGATTTTTTGTCTTTTTTTTAATGCCAAGTTCTCAGATGAGTTGCCATGGCCACCATTAGAGGCCTAGGTTTAAATGTCAGATTTCAACTATTTCAAATACTGTCTCATTAACATACTTTTGTTGTTGTTGTTCTGTTTTTCATCCAAATTAATTTTTCAAGTTTTAACTAAACATCCTTTTTGCTATACTATTCTTAAAATACCCTTTTTCCTTCCAAAAGCCAAGAAAAAGTTTTTGCTCTTAATAAATCAGTGTGTTTTATGTTCTCTTATTACTTCATTGCACCTACATTCACATGATGTAATAGAAGTAAAAACATTTAAATCATAGAGGACTATCCACATATCATAGTGTAGTACTAGTCATTATAAATAACAAAATTCAGCCAAATAAAACTATCTTGTCATTATGTAGAAGGTTGATGTGTGGTATATAGTATTGTATTATTCACTTGACAGAGAGAGAAAGAGAGAGAGAGAAAAAAAAGAGAAACAAGGAAGTGTCCAGGAAGAAGCCCATGAAAAAGATAATTAATTCTGAGGGGCAAGATTGATATGAGGGAGTCACAGCATTTGAATCAATAGACCTTACAAGCAAGTTTAAAGGAGTTTAAATTTAAGTTTTAAAACACTGGAAGGAACTCAAGTTGCCAGGTCTGGGAGGAGGCTGATGACTTGACTCCTTTTTATTTGGGGCTGGCAGGTTGATTTTGTTCCTCAGTTCTCTTTGTCTGGAAAGCAAAACCAAGCTCAATTGTCTGTCCTGGGTTTCTCCTCCTTTCTTGTCCTCCTGCAGGCTGCATGCCTCCTCCCCTTTGAAAAAATGGGCTTCCTATTTTGCATACTGTTTGCTAGAGTTACCATGCAAATGAACAACACTGATGCTGAAGGAGCGCCATGAATAGGAAAGGCCTCCTTGTGGAGGGATGCACATCTCCCTTGATACTATTGTGTCCAGCTCTCTCAAGAGTCCCCAGTGTGAGAGCCATCATTTGCATAAATCAAAGCCAGCTTACCATTGCAGGAAAAAGGAGAATGCTACATTTCTTCCAAGGGAATGTGTGTGAGCTAATCACTACAGAAAACTCTATGTATTATGTGAGTGGATCTGAATAACCCTTTAGCAGGGGGGTGGTCCAGAATGACTGTGCAATCCATTTAACTTCCCTCCTGACCAGAAGCACCATCCCTTTACTTTCTATTTAAAAAGCTCAGTATCCTCAAATTAAATGATTTTTAAGTTTAATTGCTACAGTAAAATTTAGACTAGTAACTTGAGATCAAATCCTGCTCCTTTCCTGTAACTCCAAAAACTAGCAATGTACTTTTAACATACCACAGATCAGCAGTCTAAATACCATTGTCTTAATAGTAATACACTACCATACTACTGTGTATAAGAAAATAGTCTTTGCAAAGCAAATAGAAATAATTTTTTAATTCCTCTAGGCTCCTGGGGAAGCAAATCCGAAGGATAGAAAGAAACTCAAGAAAATGAAGCAGCCGTTTTGAATTCCCTTTCTTGGTAGAAGGTGGGTCTACCAGAATGTGCCTCTAATTTTAGTGTGTGTGTGTTTATCTAGCTTTAATAGGGAAGAAACATGCCCTTACCCCTACATAACTTAGAGCCTTACTCAATTATATGGTGAAGGTAGTTGCAAATAAAAGAGAAAAATAACATCTAGTAAGCTTAAACTATGAAAGGAGAAAAATATGTCAATAAGAATAAAGCTGGCAGTATAGAGTATAAAAGCTGCAGGACTTCTGAGAAGGAAGGATTTCTACAAAAGTTTATCCTGGACATGATTAAGTAGTCAAGAAGGGTTTTGGGGCCAGGTGTGGTGGCACATGCTTGTATACAATCCCAGTACTTGGGAGGCTGAGTCAGGAGGATCAAAAGTTTAGAGTTAGCTTGGACAACTTAGTGAGACTCTGTGTCAAAATAAAAAAATAAAAAGGGCTGGGGGTATAGCTCAGAGGTCGAATGTCCCTGGGTTTGAATCCCAGTATCAAAAAAAAAAAAAGATTGAGGGAATAAATAGAATAAGGTGTGTCATCCATGTGGGTAGCCCTTAGCTACACATAGCTATTTATACTTAAATTAAATTAAATTAAAATTAAAAAAAATTAAATATAACTTCCTCACTGAATGTGACTATGCAAATATAGAACATTTATATCATCACAGTGTTAGGAGGTGGTAATCTCTCCTAGAAATAAATATTATAGAGCAGTGATCGCTCTTCCTTGGTCCTTGCTTCCTGAAAGAAAGATTTCAAATGGAAAGAATAGGGGGATAAAGATTTCAAAAAGAAATGAATAGGGCGATATAAAAGACTTCTTTTGGGATGTGGGGGTACAATTTAAGAGAAGGCCAGGATGGAGGATTACACTTCATAAGAAAGGCTCAGGAATAGTCTATTTTCAGAACTGGAAAACAGAACTGGAGCTCTCCACATCGTGAGTTTTATTCACTCTGGAAACCTTCCCATCACAGGTATGCATTTGGGGAAAGAAACTATTTCTTTTTGCGCCTGTACCTGCACCTGCACCAGGACTGTTTCTGTGGTGTTGGAAACTTTCCCATGGTTGTCTGAGTAAATCCCTGGGAGAGAGAGCTATTTCTAAAATGGCATCTGGGGCTCCTCAGTGAATCTCCTTGTCTCTTCTCATGAAGTCTGGCTGGATCCTCTGTCCCTTTCCTTCCCCTGTCCTGCTTATCTCCAATGTAACTACCTAACATTAGAAAGTCCTGAAAGTAGAGTGTGATTGATATAGTGAAAAGGCCAGGTTTGTACATTCTAGCAAAAGGAGTTGAACATAGGATGGAAAGGAATATGACCCTGAGTTCTTGGGGAAAATAAAGGATTAGATCGACAGAAACCAAAATTCTTATATTGGAAAGGAGAGGAAAAAATATATATCAGGAAGATCTAGCCTAAAGGACTTTGATCTTGGGCAGATATGGTAAACAAGGACACAACAAAACAAAAGCTGATGAGGGATTATTCTGACAGCAGTGTGATTGGATCAGGGAAGGGAGCCTCTGCAGATGAGATTTCCACCAAGGTTACAAAATAATTCTCCTTTGCAACAGTGACAGCCTACACCAGAGAATGAGGTCAGGATCAGAGAGGTAATACGCATGATCCGGTTATGAGTGGTTTCATACCATGCCCTGTCCTGAAGCAGAACAGGCATATAAGGTTAAAACAGGCTGCTTCCTACTCTTTCCAGCCTGCTGTTTGGGCTTCTTCTGTCCTGAGCCTGCTGGGTCGGCATGGCAACAAAGATAAGATGAAGGCCAAGACTAAGAAAATTACAAACCTTAAAACTTAGAAGGCCACGGGCCTGGGAAGAGCTGGGAAGAAAAAAATTATCCTCTCATGTAGATGCTGACAAAGCAGGTCTATTGGTCTGGGAACTTAGCAACCCAGAAAAGGAAGACCAGAGAGGACAAACCCTATTTATGATCCAGGGGTCCAGTGGGGAATCAGCACTCTGCTCCATTGCATTCTCCCTGGAGGTGTGATGCTTCTCCCCCCCCCCTTTGAGACATGGCACATTACTCCTGCTTTTATAATAAATATTTTTGCCCTGCACTAAATTCCAACTGCTTGTCCTGGCTCTTTCTTTATTTCCCGGCCCATGATTTCTATCTGGGCTAAGGAAAAGAACTCACGTGACCAATGAAACTGTAACACACAGTTATTGGGGAATGGTATGAGTTCAGGCCTTAGCAACTTTAGTTCATGAAATACTGCTGGGCATTATCCTAGTCACTCCAATCAGAGCAAATGTGAGAACTTCTGCTCACCTTTCACTTTGGACTATATGCTATAAAGGTGTGAAGGTCAGAACTACTACTATTATTATACTGTTATATAATAAAAGCTGAAACTGAGTATAAAGAAAAATGTAGAAAATTGCGGAACTGACAGCTGCAGAAAAATAAAGCTGAGGCCCCCAATTTGGACAGGACTTCGCTGCATGAACTATTCAATTTTCCTTATTGATTAAGTAGACCAGAATTGAAATTCCTCTAAGTTGCAACAGAAAGCAAGTTTCAACCTAAACAAAACTTAAAATAGCTGGGCTTTGTGGTGCACACCTGTAATCCCAGTACATGGGAGACTGAGACAAGAAGATCCCAGATTGGAAGCTAGCCTTAGCAATTTAGCAAGACCCTAAGCAACTTAGCAAAACCCTGTTTCAAAAAAATAAAAAAATAATGAAAAAAAAGGGCTAGGGTGTAGCTTGGAGGTAGAACAACCCTGTATTCAATCACCAGCATAAATAAATAAGTAAATAAATAGTAAATGACTTAAAATGTTAATCCGTTTAATTTCTCCCTTACTTCCTCACTTCCTATTTTCTTTTCAACTCATCCACTTGGTTTCCCTCCCACATTCTATTTAACTATAGTTACTATCATTACCAATTACCTCCAGGTTAGCAAATCTAATGAGCATGTTTTTAAAATGTATTTTATTCAATCTCTCAGCATTCGACAGTGTTGACATTTTTCTCTGCCACAAAACATTTCTTTCTCTTCAATGATACTACATTTTCTTGTTTTCCTTTACATTCTTACTACCAGAGCTCAGTTGCAAATAGTAGAAATCACTGGAGCCCCTGAATGATAAAGGATTGTAAGATTAGGAATTATGTTCTGTTCAAATGATTGAAGAGATGGGAGGAGTAGGCTCATTGTGAGTCTTGAAATGCCAAAATAAGAACTTTGGATATTCTGGAAGTCACCCTGGAATTCTTGTCTCTAGGGATATGTACTTTAACTATAATCTATAAATATCACCTTCATCTACTCAGCTTCTAAAGCCAAATACTCAGGAATCAGCCTTGAGTCATCTCTTTCCTTCACTTTTTATATCCAGTTAATAAAATAGGCAAATCTAACTCTCAAATAAATTCTGAATCTACCACTTTTTGTTACCTCCACTACCACCATTGTAGTAAATGCCCCCATAATTTTTCACAAAACTATGGGCAGATCCTCCAAACTGATCTTCCAGCTATTGCCCTTGTTCTCCATATAGCATTCAAAATGACCATTTTGCAATCAAAATTAGATCATAATGTTTTCTTGCTTGAAATCCTACAATGGTTTTCAATTGCACCTGAAATATAATCCAACTTCTCATACTCTGTGTGAACTGGCCTCTGCTGCTCTGTCCAATCTTCCACATCTCTCCATAAAAGTCTGTTGTATGCCTGAATATATTCTTAGTAACAGTCACAAACAAAAATAACTTAGAATCCTAGATTTATCCCAGAAATCCTAGAAAAGTTCTAATTCCTCTGGAGGTATGGGACTGCCTTCTGAAACAGGCATGGAGGAGAGAAAGAGCACAGAAGAGCAAATTAGGATTAGGAAAAACTGAAACTCAGCACTAAAAATAAAAAGTGAACCAGTATCTTTCCACATTTTGAAAAAAAAAGTTAGCAAACATTTTACATATCATACTGATCTCCAAATTTTAATAGATAGAAAACTGTTTCATTTGTAAACCAACTTCATGCAGACTCTATTTATTTTCTATGATCTAGTTTCTAGTTTTCTATTATTTTGGTAACATTCTGGCCTTGAATTAGTCTTTGAAATTAACACTGAAACCCTTAACCTATGAAAGTATCCTTTAACTATACTGCAAAACTATGAATATTATCCCAAGTGATATTAGAAAGGAATCATGTAAATTAAAAAAGATATAATATTTGGAAGAACAAGAAACCAAATAACTTTATAAAGAGTTCTATATGTGGGATGTTTAGAAAAAAGTAGATCAAGATGTATGATTACAATACACCAATAAAAAAGAAAAAAAAACATACCACCTTGTTCTATAAGGCAGACCCTTGGAAGAAATCATTCCTAGCCTGGGTTAATGGTATTTCAGAAAATTTCTAAGTTTAAGTTAAATTTCTGGAAAGAACATAAATACTTCCAGGAACCTCACCATATTAAGGGGACATAAATATCTTCTAATGAGAGGAAATTTGGGTCTCTCTGGAATACATCCACCTAAATTCTTGGATTTGTTTGTATAAGAGACAACCTTAAAATAGAATTAGCAGGCAAACAACAGAATGCTTTCCCACCTAGGGTCCAGGTTTGAATAGAATCTATTAATCTTCAGTCTTCTCAAAACTAAATATAACTGAGACTTCTTTTTTCATTCTCATCCATCAAATCTCCTTACTCTATAAGAAGATTGATACTGTTAAATATTAATTATGTCTTTCCCCATTTTTTGTACCTTTACATATCTCTGTAGCTCTTTTTTCCCAATTTTTCTTCTTTTCCATTCTTTTTCTGATTTATACTTTCTTTTTTCTTCCAAGGCCCCCTCTTCCTGTGTCATAATAATATAACTTCCCGTATTCTCTAGAACCTCTCCTTTTAAACTAATCACCTCTCTTTTTTGGATACCCTATTTTTTATTTACCTGTGTTTTCAAAAGGTGTGCAGGCTACCTGAGAGAATTCCAGCCAACCTGATCTCTAAGGGCAGCAAAGCACTCTGAATACTCAAACAGTGTAGAAGTTAGCTCAGGTTTCCATGTGCAACTTCTTATACGACTGGCAAAATGTAAAGTGGTAATCTTCCATGAAGTAGACAGCACCCTCAAGTGTATATAAAAACACTTCTTATCGCCAGTCTTTTTGTACAATCTAAGTATCAGTTTTTAAGGCTTAAGCACAAAATTTTCAATGCAACTGCAAATCTCAATGTTTATCTCTTACCAGTGAGAACAACCCTCACATAATCACTTTTACATGTGCCAGGCTTTAAACTTTTTCTATTGCCATTAAAAATGAAAATTTATTTCCCTCATAACTATTTTTGTTTATCATTAACCTTATAATACATTGCTTTTAATCCCCGATGAATTAAAAATCAACAAATTCAAAGACGTTTCATCAGGCATTAGCTGGACTGACTCTGTAGCCAGTGATAATGATTTTTATAAACTCTCCTGTATAATTATTATACATCCTTAATTTCCCATCTACCTCCTTTTTGGGGGGGTACTGGGATTGAACCCAGGGGCATTTTGCCTCCTAGCTACACCTGTAGTCATCTTTTATTTTTTTTATTTTTAAACAAGGTCTAGCTAAGTTGCTGAGGCTGGCCTCAAACCTTCAATCTTCCTGTCACAGCCTCCCAAGTACTGGGATTACAGGAATGCGCCCCTACACCCAGCTCTCCTGTACCTCTTTGTACTTACTTAAAAGTGAAAATCATCAAGGAAGCATTCTCCAAAGAGTTGTGCTAAGTAATCATGAAATTCCTAAACAGATTGTGTTCCAAATTGCTTAAAATCCAAAAGTCACTGCTAAACTCCAGCTTTGCGGTCTACTGCCTGCTGGCTCTTCCCCCATCACCTCAAAGCCGTCAGCTCTATATTCTAGAAGTGTTTAATGTCCTTTAAAAGAAAAGACTTGAAAGGAAGATGGGTGTTATCACCCAGTATGTGGAGAACTGGTGTATGGATGGAAAATTAGATACTATGCGAAGTGTTAAGAAAGAGCTAGAACCAATGAGTAGAAGTCTAAGAAAGCCAGATTTGGAGTCAATATATGTAAAACTCTTTCTAGAACTTTTCTAGACTGATTTTATATCATCAGTCTAATTTAGGAAATTTACAAGAACTTTCAGAGTACATGTACACATTAGGTACTTCTTTGTTTTATTTCTTTTTTACTTTTTTGGGGGTGGTACTAGGGATTAAATCTAGGGGCATTCTACCTCTGAGCTACACCCCCAGCCCTTTTTATGATTTTGTTTTTAATATATACTTCAATGTAGTTCAGAGTGATAGTGAAGTGACATACATGCACACAGTACTTGGTGAGCTTCCTCTGGCTCCCTCCTGTTCCCTCCCTTTCCCCATACATGATATTGAGCTTGGCATTGGTATTCTCACATATGTACATGATGTCTATGGAAGTGTTTCCTTCATTAATTCTCCCTCCCCCACCACCACCCTCCACTAGACCCATTCCATTGCTCCACTGGGATTTCTCCTCCATTATTTGAAGTCCCTTTTGTACTCCCTAGCTTCCACATATGAGAGGAAACATATGACCTTTCACTTTCTGTGACTGGTAATCTCTCACTTAACATAATGTTCTCCAGGTCTATCCATTTTTCTGAAAATGACATAATTTTGTTCTTCTTTATTGCTGAGTAGAATTCCATTGTGTGTATATCCCATAATTTTGTAGTCCATTCGTCTGTCTATGAATACCTTGGTTGGTTCCATAAACTGGCTATTGTAAATTGTTATGCTATAAACATAGATGCCGGGGCCAAAGGCGAAGCCAAACTTTCTTTGGCTGTTTGACAAGTCACAGCAGAAGGAGGTTTGCCGCAGAGCTGACATCCTCTAATGGCGGTGTAGCCTGTTGATGGCCTTACTGTTAATATTAATAATTGTGGGATTGATGACACCAAAGGCGAAGTCAAAGTTTCTTTGGCTGGTTGACAGAGTCACAGCAGAAGGAGGCTTGTCACAGAGCTGACATCCTCTAATGGCGGCCTAGCCTGTTGGTGGCCTTACTATTAATGTTAATAATTGTAGGATTGGTGACGGGAATTGTAGGATTTACGCCAAAAACTCAATTTACGCAGAATGACTCAAATACAGGTGAAATGCAGGAAAACTGTTGTTCCCAGTATAGAAATAATTTATAGGAAAAGTGAGTTAAACCAGATAATGAGTACTACCTGCCAATCTGTAAATTATTAGCTAGTGCTCAGAACAAGAAGGAACATAAACAATCACCTGCTGTACCAACAATTATGGCTTCTGGGAGGCCTGCCTATTGGATAGGTGGAGGCTCTGGTTTCCCCTTTGAGGAAAACAAGCAAGCCTGTGACTATCAGCCTGTGATTGACCCTCCTCTAAGTTACACAGGTGCTTACCTTCAAGGCGAATGGTGGCAAAAGGGTCCGAGCTAGAGACACAAACTTTATGATAAGGCTTGCTAGATACTCTACATTTTGTGCTTCTTTCACTTCATCTAAGATTAATCAATTACAAGCACTGCTTACTTTGTATAAATGATGGTTAGATAATGCCAAATACAGAGAAACAAAAGAGTAGTGGAAAAAGATCATGAAGAATACACAAAAAGATATAGAAAAACTTAAAGCTCAACTAAGAAAAGAATAAAGTATAGAATATGAGCATAAATGGCATTAAGATAGAATATAATTTAAGTATAGGTGTAAGGTCTAGTTAACCACATTATTCATAGCTTTTAACTTTTAGCATAAGTATAGTTATAGTCTACATAGGAAAGATATAAATAAAAATAGTTTAATAGTAGATATAGTTAGCCATAATGACATTTATTAGTTAGCATAATATATGTAGCCACATAGTATAAAAAATAGTTAAGACTTATATAAAAATATATATAAAAGGCAGTAGTCAAAAGCCTTTAGGTAAGGTTATGTTTGTCACCTGATAATTGCAGCATGATATTTCTGAGAACAATGCAAATGATTAAAAGAGCTAAATTGACATTGTGGGAAGAAACGCAAGTTTGCATGGGACCTGAGTAATTGGTGGGGAACATGTTGTGACCTTCTGGACAATGGGTTGTTAATAACTGTGAGTAAATGACTGCACTGTAAAGAGTCCTATGATGTACTAAGTAAAAAATACTTTTCATGATGAACTAAGCAGAAAATTGTTAGTGTTAAGACTTCCTGATGTAAAAAAGGTATAAAAGTAAAGTCTGATGCTCTCTGGGTGGAGACAGTGCCTGCAGCTTCACTGAACTGCTGAGCCTCTTGTCTCTCATTTCCTCGCAGACCCTACACCTCCTTCAGGGATTCCCTTGGACCCGCCGAGGCTGGACCCCTGCACATAGATATGCACATATCACTATAATATTCTGATTTCATTCCATTGGGAAAGGAATGACATAGTTGGATCATATGGTAGATCCATTCCCAGTTTTTGAGGAATTGCCACACTGATCTCCATAGCAGTTAGGCTAATTTGCAATTCCACAAACAGTGTATAAGAGTTCCTAATATCCAATATCCTCACCAGCATTTATTGTTTGACTTCTTGGTGATTGCCATTCTGATTGGGTTAAATGAAATTTCAGTGTAGTTTTGATTTGCATCTCCCTGGTTGCTAGTGATGTTGAACATTTTTTCATGTATTCATTGGCCATTTGTATTTCTTCTTTTGTGAAATGTTTATTTAGTTTACTTGTCCATTTTTGGGGGTCTTTTTTATCAGTAAGTCTTTTAAGTTCTTTGTATATACTAGATATTAGTCCTCTATCAGAGGAGTAGCTGGCAAAGATCTTCTCTCATTCTGTTGGCTCTCTGTTAAGGTTCTTGATGATTTCCTTGGCTTCATAGAACTTCTTTAATTTAATGATTTCCCACTTATTAATCCTTGTTTTAATTTCCTGTGCCTTGGTGGTCTTTTTGAAGAAATTTCTACCTGTGCCTATATGTTGGGATGTTGGACCTATGCCTTCTTCTAGTAATTTTAAAGCCTCTGGTCTAATTTCCAGGCCTTTGATACATCTTAGTTGACTCTTGTGCAGGGTGAGAGTTGGGGTTTAATTACATTTTTCTAGAAATGGATAACCAGTTTTCCCAACACCATTTGTTGAAAAAGTTGTCTTTTCTCCAAGATGTATGTTTGGCACCTTTATTGAAAACCAATCAGCTGTGTGTGGATTTGTTTCTGTATCTTCTATTCTGTTCCATTGGTCTCTGTGTCTGTCTTTGTTCCAATACCATGCTGTTTTTATTTCTATAACTCGGTAGTATAATTTGAAGTCAGGTGTTGAAGGTCTTGCTACATTGCTGAGGCCTCCTTGAACCTGTGGTCCTCTTGACTCAGCCTCACAAGTACTGGGATTACAGGCATGTGCCACCATGACTGGGTACACATTAGGTATTTAAATATATATTGCTATCAGTAAAATCATTAAAATCATGACTATTCATTGCATCAATAATTTGTTTCTGATAAAATTGGAATTATGTACTGCCAATAACATGGATTAATTGACAATGCTTTTTATTCATATCTCATATAACAGGTAAAATTATGCTTCAGGTGTATTCATATTGGCATTGTCTTCCTTTGCCTTAAAGAGGCAACAATTTCTTAAGCATCCCATAAAACAACACAAATCATAAAGACAAGAATGAAACCAGGAGTGGTGGTGCACACCTGTAATCCCAGTATTTGGGAGTCGGAACAGGAAGATTGCAGGTTCAAAGCCAACCTCAACAATTTAGTGAGACCCTGTTTCAAAATAAAAATAAAAAGGGCTGGGGGTAGAGCTCCCTTGGGTTCAGGACTACAAAAAAATAGAAAGAAAATGATAAGTTGAACATCATGTGATTACATTAGCAGGGTTTTTGTGAGAAATTCTGTTCATCAAAAATGCCATTAATAGAGTGAAACAGCAATCCAAACATTGAAAGAGGGTACCTGCAATACCTAACTCTGACAAATGACTCATATCTCAAATATAAAGGTCAAAATAAAAAGGCAAACTTTTTCCCAAGACTTAGTTTGAATAAGAAGGTTGATATGCATCAACAAAAGCCTTTCATTTTAGTTTGCTCTTAAAATTAATACAATAGTTTACAAACCAGAGAAACTAATAAATGTAATAATAACACAATTAATCTGATAATTTTACCAGAATAACATCTGATAAGATGTGTTCTCAACTTGAAGAACTGAACTTACAAGACACTTGACAATTGCATTTATTTTTTATTTATTTAGCATTTATTATTTATTTATTTATTTATTTATTTTGGTGGTACCGGGGATTGAACCCAGGGGCATTTTACCTCCTGGCTCCACCCACAGCCCTATTTTTTTATTCTTTATTTTTTGAAACAGGGTCTCACTAAGTTGCAGATGGGTCTCACTAAGTGGCTAAGGCTGGCTGCAAACCCGGATCCTCAGGTCTCAGCCTCCCAAGTACAGGGATTATAAGCATGCACCACCACACCTGGCAACAATTGCATTTAAATTATTATTTGCTAGTGACCTATAGTGACTATTCCTTTTCTAATAAAAAGGATTCTCTTTAACAAAAAGTAAACGTTATTTTTATTCTTATTTGTATAGCTTTGAATAAGACTAATATTACAAATCATATAAATTATAAAGCTATTATAATGAAATAAATCACACTACACACAGCACACACACACACACACACACACACACACACACACACACACAGTTCTAGCTTAATCCTGGAATGAAAATAACATGCCATAAACCTCTTATTTTTCCCTCCTCTATCCCATTTTCCCCCTTATTTTCTCTTCTCCTCTCTTCCTACCAAACTCTAGGAACAATCCAACTTCCTCCCCAAGATGTCCTGAAACTGTTTATCTAAAGCATCTTTTTATATTTACCATATTTACCAAGGCATAAATATACCTGATCTTGAAGAATTGCTTCTGTTAAAAACTAAAAAATTAAAGAACAAAAGTGAAATTTGATTTAGTAGATATTATGATACAATAGTAATAGGAAAAATGAATTTCAAAAATAGTATAGGTTATTTATTTTAAACAATAAATTAAAATGTTAATCTTTTCCCTATTTACCTTAGAAATTATTCAAAATAAGAAAAAAAGACAAATGCAACCTCCGTCTTCAGTGAAACTAGGTTTCTATGAACTGAAACTCTGTAAGTTGATGAGGGCTTTAGATGTAGAGAAGGCAGAGAAGGTCATATACAATACAGGTTGACTCAAGAAAGAATGCTGGAAGCAGCTGAGATAGTGACAGACTGTAATTCTCTACATAATGAACACTTGATCTGCAAATGCAATCATATTTTGTTTGGAACAACAACAGAAATGCAGTGAAGTAGAGATAACTTCTTAGATTTAGTGTTTCACAAAATTTTAAAGTATGGAGGAGTTACTGAATAAGTACCCATGCAATTATGTCAGAATTCCAGAAATCCATGTGTCAGTGGACAGGTAAAGAAAAAGTCTGCATTATTCAGAGCCTAACAGGTTGATACCAATCAGTGAGATGGGGAAAATAATAGTAAAAAGGATTTTCTTACATACATAATAATGTCATGAGGAGAATCCTTACTGGAGGCAGCCTGGCACTATCTCCACAAAGACATTTTTTAAACAACTAATGCAGAATTATTTTATCTCAATAAAAAAAAACATTTTTTTAACTTGGAGCAGTGTAATCCTAGTACTTGGGGTGTGGCTTAGTGGTAGAGCATCACTGGGTTCAATCCCTAATACATACACACAGAAGAGCATTAAGTTAGATACTCTGTGAAGATTTTTAAAAAAAAATCTATAAATCTGAAACTCCAAAAAACAAAACCTTTTAATTGTTTAAAAAAAATTCTGATCAGGGTGTGGTGGTGCATGCCTATAGTTGCAGTACTTGGGAAGATGAGGTGGGTCATAGGTTCAAGACCATCCACAGTAACTGAGTGAGAGCTTGTTTCAAAATAAAACATAAAAAAGGGAGTGGCTGAAGCTTAGTGGTAGAATGTCCATGGGTTTAATCCCCAGTAGCACACCAAAAAAAAGTATTTCTAATGTATCAACAAAAAAGGAAAGATTTGAAAAAAGAATTAAGCAAAATGAAATGGAAATATAATCTCATTGACATAAAATAAAAATATCCTTTTTCATGTCTGTTTTTTTTGGAGGGGTACTGGGATTGAATCTGAGAGGATTCTACCTCCAGGCTACAAACCCCACCCTTTTAATCTTATTTTTAATATTGAAACAGTTTTGCTAAGTTGCTGAGGCTGGTTTCAAACCTGCAAATCTCCTATCTCAGCCTCCATAACAAGTGTGTGCCACCACACCCAGCTTTTTAAGTCTGTTTTTAAAATTTATTCCAGAAGTATTAGTAAATAAATTCAGGGAAAGGACATGCAACATCAATTAGGAGAAAATAAGACATTTTACTCTTTAGAAATAATGTGATTATTTGCTGGGAATGGCCAGTAAGATCAACTGAAAAGCTATTACAGACTTAAGAGAAATTATGAATATGGATGAGTATGGCAATAATCAAGCAGAAGCTTAAAAATGCCACTAAGAAAATGCTACTTTATAATACTATCAAAATGAACTTGTATATGCAAGATTTCAATAAAATGTTAACTTTACAACATTACTAAGGGACACAGAAGATGGAAACCCAGGTCATGTTCTTCAATTAGAACTCATGATATCATTAAAAATATAAATTTTTTAATTAGTCAATAATGTTAATATGCCCCCAATAAAAATAACACTTTTTAAAAAATCAAACAAGGCATTTCTACCATTTTATTTATTTATTTATTTTTTTTTTTTGCAGTACCGGGGATTGAACCCAGGGGCATTTTACCTCCGAGCTACACTCCCAGCCCTAATTTTTATACTTTATTTTGAAACCAGATCTCACTAAGTTGTGGAGGGCCTCACTAAGTAGCTGAGGCTGGCTGCGAACCTGCGATCCTCCGGTCTCCGCCTCCCAAGTACTGGGATTACAAGCGTGAGCCACCACACCCGGCCAAACAAGGTGTATTGGACAGGGTTCTCTAGATTAACAGAATACACAGAATGAGTATATTTGAAAAAAGGAATTTATCAGATGGGCTTACAGTTTGAAGCAATGTAGTCCCAGGTTCTGACTGCACGTGGAGAGTCAGAGGAACCAGTAGCTGGTCGAACGGTCTAAGAGCTGGAGTCTTAGGATCAGAGCAACCACTAATTCAGTCCCAGTCCAAGACGTGAATATCAGGAAGCTCTTTGGAGAAATGATGGTGAAGTTTCAGTTCCAAGAGCTGGAGGCCGAGAAGATCAAGAAGCTCTTCAGAGAAAGGTGAAGCCGGCGGCCAACGATCTCAGGCAAGAGCAGATGCGTTTTCCTCGGAAAGACTCGCATGCACTCTACACGGCTTCTCCCTCTTTTATCTAAGTTCGCACCTATCAGAATCCTGCTGCCTACATTCAGGGCAGGGCTTTCTCTTTAATCTGCTGTTACACACCCAAAATCACATAATCTTGGGTGTGTCATGATCAGGTCAAGTTGACAACCTAGATTGACTATCACACAAGGCATTTCTAAAATGCAGAATCCACATGCAAGAATAACTAGGAGAGTACTGATTGGAAGGTTTAAGAAAAGGCTAACTGGACAATACACTTTTAAAAAAAAACTGGACTAATTAAGATTCCTAGTTTTATTTTTTAGCTGATTCAAAAATCATAAAATTACAAATATTTAGGGGTGTTATGTGATGTTTGCATTGTATAATGTTTAACTCAGGTAAAACATATCTATCTCCTTATTTATATTTTTTGAGGGATAAAAACTTTCAAAATCCTTTCTCCTAGCTTTTTGAAATACACAATAAATTATTGCTTTCTGATTTCTGTAGTTATCCTACTGCATACTAGCACACCAGAATTTCTTACTCATGTTTTATAAGCACTCAATATACATTGACCAACTGACTCCCACCCTGCCATTCTCCCCAGCCTTTAGGAACCATTATTCTACTCTCACCTTTCATGAGATCAACATTTTTAGCCGGGCATGGTGGCGGCGCACACTTGTAATACCAGTACTTTGGGAGGCAGAGACCGGGGGATCCGGGTTCGCGGCCAGCCTCAGCGCTCTCTCTTTCTCTCTCTCTTTCTCTCCTTAGTGAGGCCCTCCGCAACTTCATAAGACCCGGTTTCAAAATTAAGTATAAAAAATAGGGCCGGGGACGTAGCGCGGAGGTAGAACGCCCCTGTGTTCAATCCCCGGTACCGCAAAAAAAAAAAAAAAATTTTTAGATTCCACATATGAGTGAGATCATGCAGCACTTGTCTTTCTATGCCTGTCTTATCTTACTAAAAAAAATCTCCAGTTCCATCCTTGTAATCACAAATGACAGGATTTCATTCTTCATTATTATTTATGCTTTTTTTACTCTATTTTATATATGTAGCACATGTTCTTTATCCATTCATTCATCAGTTGATGGACACTAGGATGTTTTCCATTTCTTGGCTATTATGAATAGTGCTGCAAAGAACATGGGAGTGCAGAAGTCTCTATTTTTTTTTTTTGCAGTACCGGGGATTGAACACAGGGGTGTTCTACCTCAGCGCTATGCTCCTGGCCCTATTTTTTTAATACTTTATTTTGAAACCGGGTCTCACAAAGTTGTGGAGGGCCTCACTAGGTAGAGAGAGAGAGAGAGAGGGAGAGAGAGAGAGAGAGAGAACAGGGAGAGAGAGAGAGAGAGAGAGAGAGAGCTGAGGCTGGCCGCGAACCTGGATCCTCTGGTCTCTGCCTCCCAAAGTACTGGGATTACAAGCTTGCGCCACCACGCCCAGCTTCAGAAGTCTCTTAACATACTAATTTTATTTCCTTTGGATATGTAGCCAGGAGTGGGATTGGTGGATCATATGGCAGCTGTATTTTTAATTTTTTAGGAACATCTGTACTGTTTTTCATAATAGCTTGACTCATTTACATTCATAGCAACAGTGTGGAAGAGTTCTCTTTTCTCCACCTCCTCACCAGCACTTGCTATCTTTTGATAATAACCATTCTTACTGAAATGAGATGATATATTATTGTAGTTTTGATTAGTATTTCCCTGATGATAAGTGATGTCAAGCATTTTTATATACTTGTTGGCCATTTATACATCTTTTTAAAATCAGTTTGTTTTTTTATTTTAATATTCGGTTCTTTGAGTTTCTTATATTCAGAATATTACCCCCTTGTCAGATATATAGTTTGCACATATTTTCTCCCATCCTTTAGGGTTTTTTTTCCTCTGCTATTTCCTTTGCTGTGTAGAAGGGTATTTTTAGTTTTGTGAAATCCCATTTATCTATTTTTTTTGTTTGTTCATTTTCTGTGCTGTTGGGGTTTGCTGCAAAAAGCCAGGCATGGTGGCGCATTCTTGTAATCTCAGTACTTGGGAGGCTGATTATTGAGGATCACAAGTTCATGGCCAGCCTCAGTTACTTAGTGAGGCCTCCGCAACTTAGTGAGATCCTGTTACAAAATAAAAAATGAAATAGGGCTGTGGGTATAGCTCAGAGGTAGAATGCCCCTGAGTTCAATCCCCAATATTGCACACACACACAAAAGCTTTTCCTTATGTATTCTTCTAGAAGTTTTACAGTTTGGAATACTAAATTGAAGTCTTTCATATATATTTTATATGTTTTGAGTTAATTTTTATAACTCATTAGGGATATGGGTCTAATTTAATTCTTCTGTGTGTGGATATCCAATTTTCCCAGTACCATTTATGAAAAAGTCTGTCTTTTCTCCAATTTATGTTCTTAGCACCTCTGTTAACAATCTGTTGACTGTGGGTGCATGGATACAGTTCTAGGCTTTCTATTGTTATTCTTTGGTCTGTCTGTTTTTATGCCAGCAATATGCTGTATTGTTTAGTTTCCCAAAAGCCAGTAGCATAATGCTTCCTGCTTTATTTTTTGCTCAAGATTGCTTTGGGTATTTGGGGTTTTCTGTAGCAACATGGAATTTTTAAAATATCTTTTTATAGTTCTCTGAAAAATGTCATTGGTATTTTGATAGGGATTTTATTTAATCTGTAGATTCCTTTGGGAACTACAGCTATTTTAACAATAGTTATTCTTTTAATCCATGAACATAGGATATCTTTCCATTTTCTTGTATGTTTTCATATTGATATTGGCTTATATTGTGTGTGTGTGTGTGTGTGTGTGTGTGTGTGTGTGTGTCTGTGTCTAATTTTTTGTATTATAATTTTAGATTTGTAGAATGAACTTGGGAAATTTTCTCCTTTTCAATTTTTTAAGATGATTTAAAGAGAATTGTTGTTAGTTTTTCTTTTAATATTCTGATAGGACTCAGTGAAATCATCTGGGTCTGGACTGTTATTTGATTGGGGGCATTAATTACTGCCTCATTCTCTTTATTATTAGTCTGCTAAGGTTTTCTATTTCTTCATGACTTAATCTTGGTAAAGTGTCTGAGTCCAGGAAGTTGTCCCTTTAGCATAGGTTATCAAATTCATGGCTGTAGGGTTGTTCATAATAGTTTCTAATGGTCTTTTATATTTGTATAGTGTTAGTTGTAATGATTCTCTTTTCACCTCAGATTTTATTTGAGTCTTATATTTCCTTTTCTTAGTCTAACAAAGATTTGGCAATTTATCTTTTTAAAGAACTAACTCTTCAGGGTGGGTGGTAAAACTCAGCAGTACAGTGCCTGACTAGGATGCTCTGGCTTCTTCTTGTTTTTCTAGTTCTTTGACATGCAACCATAGAGTCTTTATTAGACACCTTTCTGCTATTCTGATGTAGGTGTTGATTGCGACAGACTTACCTCTTAGTAAGTTACCTTATTGTGTTATCTATTAGTTTTAGTATGTTGTGCTTCCATTTTCATCTATTTAAAAAATATTTTTAAATTTCATTTTTAATTCTTCTGTGATCCATTGTTTGAGAGTAGGTTGTTTAATTCCCATGTATATGTGTAATTAACAAAGTTTTTTGTTGTCATTTTTATTATTGATTTTCAGTTTTATTGCACTGTGGCCAAAAATATTTCCAATATTACTTCAGGTTTTTAAATTTGTTGAAACTTGTTTTGTGGCCTGACATGTGACCTGTACCAGAAAATGTTCCATGTGCTATTGGGAAGTATAAGTATTCTCCAGTTGTTAGATGCAATCTTCTTTGAAGTCTGTTAGGTCCATTTGGTATATTCTGAAATTTAATTTTGCTGTTTTCTTGTTGAGTTTTTTTGTCTGGATTATCTATTCCTGAAAGTGGTGTCTTAAAATTTTTCTACTATTATATATTGACATCTTGCTCTCCATTTAGGCCTATTAATATTTGTTTTATATATTTGAGTTTGTTTTATACATTGACTATATAAATATTTAGAATTATTTCCTCTTGTTGAATTGGTTCCTTTATCATCCTGTAGTCACCATTTTTTCTACTTTTCATTTGAAGTCTACTCTATGTGAAATAAGTATGGCTACTTCCTTTTTATTCCATTTTCATTTGTGTCCTTAGAGGTGAAATAATTTTCTTGTAAGCAATGCATAGCTGTGTTATTTTCCTTTCTTTTCTTTTTTCTGTTCAGTCACTCTACCATGTTATTAGAGAAGGAGGAATTTGAGGCTCTAAGGAAGAATCAGAAAGAAACTCTGAAAAAAATGAAGGAATCAATAAACGAATTAAAGACTGCAATAGAAACCAATGCTAGTAGTCTCTACCACATGGAAAATAGGGTATCACTCCTGGAAGACAGCTCATTCAAAACTGAGAACACAGTCAGTGATATAAAGAAGATATTACAACAACATACCCTGGCCATTCAAGAAATACAAGACAATGCAAGGCATCCTAATCTAAGGATAAAAGGCATTGAAGAAGGTTTAGAAGCACAGACCAAGGGTATAAGAAACATCTTCAAAGAAATAATTTCAGAGAACTTTCTGAACATAGAGAAAGATTTGGACATACACATACAGAAGACATAGAACGCCATTTAGACAGGACCAAAGAAGGACCTCCCCTCGCCACATAATAATTAACATGACTAACATAGAGGCCAAAGAAAGAATCCTAAAAGCAGTAAGAACAAAAGAACGGTGACATACAGGGGCAAAACAAAAAAATCACCCCAGACTTCTCAACTCAAGTCAGGAATGCCAGGATGGATTGGTACGAAGTACTCCAGACCCTGGAAGAAAATAACTTCCAACCAAGACTGAAATATCCAGCAAAGCTATCATTTAAAATTGATGGAGAAATAAAAATGTTCCATGATAAGCAAACATTTAAAGAATTCATGAGGAAAAAGCCAACACTAGAGAAAATCCTGAAAGAAATAAACCACAAAGAAGGAAAAACAAGCAATTTTCAGAACCAAAGGAGAGGTGAATTCCACCAGGTAGGCAACTAAACAAGGAGATTTGTCACCACAGCAAATAGAAAATAAAACTCAAAAACGATAGGAAACAAAAATCATATCTCTATAATAACATTGAATGTCAAAGGACTCAACTCCCCAATTAAAAGGCACAGACTGGCAATGTGGATCAAAAAGCATAACCCAACTATATACTGTCTACAAGAAACTCACATTCTAGCCAAAGATACTCATACGCTAAAGGTAAAAGGATGGAAAAAGATACACCATTCAAACAGAGATCGAAAACAATCAGGGGTAGCAATGCTTATATCAGACAAAACATATTTTAAACTAAAACACAACAGAAGAGACAAAGAGAGTCACTTCTTATTAATAAAAGGAACAATCCAACAAGAAGATATAAAAATAGTAAACATTTACACCCCAAATGTGGGTGCACCCACATTCATAAAACAAAGCCTTCAGGATATCAGGTCCCAATTAGACCAAAACACAATAATATTTGGAGACTTCAACACACCATTCATGCCACTAGATCGATCCTCCAGACAAAAGATGAATAAAGATTGCTCAGACATAAAAAAAACTATAGACCAAATGGATCTAATAGACACATACAGATTATTTCAACCAACAACAACTGAATACACATTTTTCTCAACAGCTCACGGTACATTCTCCAAAATAGACCACATACTGCAAAGCAAGCACCAGTAAATTCAAAAGATGTGATATAATTTCCTGCATCTTCTCAGATCACAATGGATTGAAACTGGAAATTAACAACAGGAAGACAAAAAGTAATCACATAAGTACATGGAGACTGAACGATACATTCCTGAACAAGGACTGGATCAGGAAAGAAATAAGGGGAGAAGTAATAAAAATCCAGAATTAAATGAAAATAGAGACATGAAATATCAAAATCTGTGGGACACCTTGAAAGCAGTGTTAAGAGGAAAATTTATAGCACTGAGTGCCCACATAAGAAAAAAAGAAAACATCCAAATAAATAACTTAATGACACACCTCAAGGATATTGAAAAACAGGAACAGTCACAACCCAAAGCCAGTAAAAGGCAGGAGATAACTAAAATCATAGCAGAAATTAATGAAATAGAAAATAAAAAAACAATACAAAGAATCAACAAAACAAGAAGCTGGTTCTTCGAGAAGATTAACAAGATTGACAAACCACTAGTTAACCTAACCAAAAGAAGGAGAGAATCAACTCAAATTACCAAAATCAGAAATGAAAAAGGTGATATCACCACAGATAGTGGAAAAATCCAGAGGATCATAAGAAGCTACTTTGAAAACTTATATTCCAATAAAATGGAAAACATGGAAGAGGTCGAAAGATTTCTAGACACATACAACCTACCTAAATTGAACCAAGAGGATACAGAAAAACTGAATCAACCAATAACAAGCACAGAGATAGAAACAGCAATAAAAAGTCTTCCCTCAAAGAAAAGCCCAGGTCCAGATGGTTTTCCAGTCGAATTTTACAAAACCTTCACAGATGAACTAAAACCAATACTTCACAAGCTATTCCATGAAATTGAAAGAGATGGAATTCTTCCAAACTCTTTTTATGAGGCCAACATCACATTAATACCAAAGACAAATAAAGATACCTCAAGGAAAGAAAATTACAGACCAATATCATTGATGAAAATAGATGCAAAAATTCTAAATAAAATACTAGCCACGAGCATTCAAAACCATATTGAGAAAATCGTACACCATGACCAATATGGTTTCATCCCAGGAAAGCAAGACTGGTTCAACATACGCAAAACAGTACATGTTATCCACCACATAAACCGAACTAAAAACAAAAATCACATGATCATTTCAATAGATGCGGAAAAAGCATTTGACAAAATTCAACACCCATTCATGTTAAGAACTCTACAGAATTGGGATAGAAGGAACATACCTCAACATCATTAAGTCAATATATTAGAAACCCAAAGCCAACATCATATTGAATGGGGGAAAATTGCCAGAATTCCCCTTAAAATCAGGGACAAGACAAGGATGTCCACTATCACCACTCCTTTTCAACATAGTCCTTGAAACTCTTGACAGAGCAATAAGATAAGAGGATATCAAAGGAATTCAAATAGGAAAAGAAGAACTAAAATTATCTTTATTTGCAGATGATATAATCCTATATCTAGAAGACCCAAAGCACTCAACCAAAAGTCTACTAGAGCTAATTAACAAATTCAGCAAAGTAGCAGGATACAAGATCAACCTAAAATAGTCAGTAGCTTTCATATATGCCAACCATGAATCCACTGAGAAAGAAATCCAGAAAACAATCCCATTCACAGTAACTTCAAAACCAATCAAATACCTAGGAATAAACTTAACCAAAGAGGTAAAAGACCTCTACAATGAAAACTATAGAACACTGAAGAAAGAAATTGAAGAAGATCTTAGAAGATGGAAAGATCTTCC
>PVJS01019718.1:0-33407 GCA_004027185.1 Glis glis
TTTTTTATACTTTATTTTGAAACAGGGTCTCACGAAGTTGCAGAGGGCCCCACTAAGGACAGAGAGAGAGAGAGAGAGAGAGACAGGGAGAGAGAGAGCTGAGGCTGGTCGCGAACCCAGATCCTCCGGTCTCCACCTCCCAAAGTACTGGGATTACAAGCGTGCGCCACCACGCCTGGCTTAGAGCTGACCTCTTAATGACTACTTATTAGGTGCTCCTGTGGCCAGGCAGGATGTCAGGCCACAGGGTGGAGAGAGTGAGCTCAAGGGCTCACAGACCTCACGAAGGGCTGGTTCATTTGGCAATTCCCCAGGGGAGGTGGAAGAATCCAGAACATGATGGAGCATCTCACCTCGTCCATGTTTCCTGGAAGAAGCATCCAGGCTGTACCGAAGGAGGTGTAGGTGCTGAGGGGGTGAGGGGAAGGGGTGACCCGGGCAAAGAAAACAGTAAGTGTAAATGTCCTTGGGGTGCAACACACACACACACACACACACACACACACACACACACACACATACACACGCGCGAGCGCTTGGTACAATCTCTGGGACTGACCAGGAACTGGTTCTGACGCTCACATCCTATTGGGACTTGCTCCGTTCAAGCCTGTCCTAGGCTGTGCTGGGGACTCGGCGCACAGAGACCTCAGCTCCCTGCTGTCGATCCCCCGCTGCCGACTCACAGGCCTCCCAGAGCCTCTCATCGGATGAAAGTCATCTGCAGCCCTGGTCTTAGTCTGTTCCGGCTGCTCTAACAAAAATACCACCGGCAGGGCAGCTTATAAAGAACGTGAGTTTGCCCCCTGGCAGTGATGGTAGGCCTGGTGTTGGGGAGAACCGTGTCCTAATTCATCGGTCTCTGCGGCATCCTCATAGGTGGAAGGGGCTGGCGAGCTCTCTGGGGTGTCCTCTGTAAGGGCACTAAGGGGGGCTCCATCTTCATGACTCATCCCTTCCAGAGCCCCGCTCCAAATCCTACTGCAACGGGGACAAGGTTTCAGTGTGTGCATTTTAGGTGGACACAGACATTCCAACCACAGGAGCCTCACAGTGGCCTCTGGTACAACGGGTATTTAAAGCCATCGAGGGCCCGTGCCCAGCTCAGAAGGGCAGAAAGCCACACCGCGGGGGGTCACGCAGGAGATGCCTGCAGCCCCCTGGATGTGATGGAATGGGGCTGAGAATCATCATCGCATTGGTGGGACATGGGAAGAAAGGCTGTGGTGGAGCTAGACCATGGCAGGACCAGCAGGACACGTGTCAACTGGAACAGAAGGATGACAGCAGGCCCGGCTTTTCTTATCTCCCATCAGATCCTTCTAGTCTGGCAGAGTTAAATTCTTACAGGAGCCCAAGCTGTCCAGCCCGGGCATCTCCCTCTGTGCGCACCTCGGCCCCCCACCATGCCCTCCCAGCCCGCTCTGCTCCAGCTGCACTGATCTCTCTGTTCTGGAACCCGCCAGGCTCTTCCACGGCTCAGGGGCTCCCCTCCCACAGGCTCGTCTGTCTTAGGATGAGGGTCCTGAGGGTCCTGCCCACACTGCTGCTTCTAGGTGAGACACTTCCTACCCAGCCCTCCAGCCTCCGCTTAAATATGACCTGGGGAAGCTTCCCCGACCTTCCCTGCAAATTAGATTCTCCTGTCACACTGATCTTTTTTTTTTTTTTTTTTTTTTGTGGTACGGGGATTGAACGCAGGGGCGTTCTACCTCCGCGCTACGCCCCAGGCCCTACTTTTTATACTTTATTTTGAGACTGGGTCTCATGAAGTTGCGGAGGGCCTCACTAAGTAGAGAGAGAGAGAGAGAGACAGAGAGACAGAGAGAGAGAGAGACAGAGAGAGAGCTGAGGCTGGCCGCGAACCCGGATCCTCTGGTCTCCGCCTCCCAAAGTACTGGGATTACAAGCGTGCGCCACCACGCCCGGCCACACTGATCTTTTACACTGCATCCAGTGTCTCTCCTTAACTCCACTTAGCAACATTAGCAATTGAATATCTATGTGCCGTTGATTGACCTCTGTCTCCCCCACCCCATCATAAGCTCTGGGTGCCCATGCCAAGGTTTTAATGCCCCCCACCGTGTATCCAGCGCCTGGATGCCTAGCACAGGGCAAGTGCTTCATAAATATAAGAGTGAATTAATGGATAAGCGAATGAATGAATAGATTCATGTTAAAGCACATGCCCACTTAATAGCCCGCAGGATTACTATCAGGTTTTCTATCCTTGAATGTCCAGCACTAATCGACCCTGTCCCCCGGATATCAGTGTCAGCATCTTTGTCGTCGTCGTCGTCGTCGTTGTCTTCTCTTCTTCTTCTTCTTCTTCTTCTTCTTCTTCTTCTTCTTCTTCTCCTCCTCCTCCTCCTCCTCCTCCTCCTCCTCTTCTTCTTCTTCTTCTTCTTCTTCTTCATCTTCTTCTTCATCATCATCATCATCATCATTTGTCCTATTAGAACATGGGTACCCAACTCAAAGTTGCACCCTCGTCGCTCTGTGTCTCTCACCCTCGTGCAGTCTGAACACCATCACCACTGTTAAGCCATCGCAGGTACTTGCTTGCCTGCTCCTTGTCTGTCTCCTGCCCCAGGAGAGCAGGGCTGTGGGTGGTCCCGGTCACTGCCCACATCCCCAAGAATGGCACCTGGCATCCAGGAGGTGCACGCCTTAGAGTCTGCGCCTAGCCTTTCCTTTGGCATCTCCTCCCACCTCCGTGATGCATGTGAAATGAAACCCACCGGACAAGTGAGGGACAGGAGTCCAGGGAGGCCACCGGACTTCTGGTCAGCACCCAAGCATCAACGACTGGGCCTTTTTTTTTTTTTTTTGCAGTACCGGGGATTGGATGCAGGGGCGTTCTACCTCCGCGCTATACCCCCGGCCCTATTTTTTATACTTTATTTTGAAACCGGGTCTCACGAAGTTGCAGAGGGCCTCACTAAGGGGAGAGAGAGAGAGAGAGAGAGAGAGAGAGAGAGAGAAGAGAGCTGAAGCTGGCCGCGAACCTGGATTCAGGATCTGGTCTCCGCCTCCCAAAGTACTGGGATTACAAGCGTGTGCCACCACGCCTGGCTAGTGACTGGGACTCTTAATGCTCCCCGACTCGGCGCTTTCTCTGGGATCTTGGCAGTTCATGAGTCTCCCCCACTAGCAGGATTTCTTCTTCCACCCTCAGCTCCTGGAGCTTCCCTACAAAGCTCAAAGCAACTAAAGATCCTCCAGTAGGCGCTAGGTGTGGTGGTACATGTCTGTAATCCCAGGACTTGGGAGGCTGAAACAGCAGGATCGCAGGTTCAAGGCCAGCCTCAGCAACTTAACGAAGCTCTCAGCAACTTAGGGAGACCCTGTTTCCAAATAAAAAATAAAATAAGGCTGGGTGTCTAGCTTGCAGGTAGAATGCCCCTGGGCTCTGTCCTCAACACCAAAAAAAAAAAAAAAATCATCCGGTAGGGAGGACCCACATGGCTGTCCCCAACCCTATCAGGTCCCCACTCATCCACCAACAAAAAGACGAAATTAAGGAGCCATTTTCATACATTTGAGCCAGGGTGCCATGGCTTTATTTAGTCACCAACATCTCTCAAGTCCTGGGAAACCTTCATTCCTTCCCTGAGTCTCCACTAACTCATTTAATAAGAAGAAGGAAATTAGCCACTCTGTCTGTCTGTCTGTCTTTTCCTACATCATCCCTATAGATCCTTTCAGTTCATGGTTTGGGGTTTTTGTTTTCATACCTGGAAGCAATCATCGTTCCCCCACAACACAACAGTGGGGGAACAGCCGGCTCTGCGCGCACGGACAATCACATGACGAGCACAGATTTGCAGCAAGATCTGAAATAATTACCATGCCATTAGAAGGGCCACGCCTGGAGGACCCAGGCTTAGTCATGAGATCGTTGGAGGGATGCCCAGAAACGAAGGGATGACCATGTGTGCGTTGGAATGCTTCCCAAGAAATTCTTCTAGAAGTTCCTGTCAAAACATGACCTGGCAAGGAATGGACAGTGGTTTCGCCATGGGTCAGGAACAGAGAGGAATTAAAGGATAGAGACAAGGGAATAGCGGAAGACTGTGAACAGTAAATCTGCCCAGAGAATCCAGCTGGAATGGGACCAGTTGGACATTTTTATAAATGATTCAAGAAAGAGAGAGAGAGAGAGAGAGAGGGAGGGAGGGAGGGAGGGAGGGAGGAAGGAAGGAAGGAAGGAAGGAAGGAAGGAAGGAAAAGGAAGGAAGGAAGGAAGGAAAAGGAAGGAAGGAAGGAAGGAAGGAAGGAAGGAAGGAAGAAAGGAAGAAAGAAAGAAAGAAAGAAAGAAAGAAAGAAAGAGGGAGGAGGAAGGGAGGAAGGGAGGAAGGGAGGAAGGAGGAAGGAGGAAGAAGGAAGGAAGGAAAAGAAAGAAAGAAAGAAAGAGGGAAAGAAGGAAAGAAAGAAAGAGGGAGGAGGAAGGGAGGAAGGGAGGAAGGAGGAAGGAAGGAAGGAAGGAAGGAAGGAAGGAAAGAAAAGAAAGAAAGAAGAAAGAAGGAAGGAAGGAAGGGAGGGAGGGAGGGAGGGAGGGAGGGAGGAAGGAAGGAAGGAAGGAAGGAAGGAAGGAAGGAAGGAAAAAAGATGATGGAGTTACATCTGCAGAGATCCCTAACGATTCTTGCAGGTTGATTTGCCGAGCAAAGAAGGGCCAATTTCAAGATTCTAGACATTCGTGACAACCACAGAGAAAAACGCCAACAAGGGAAAGGGCCGAGTGATCATTTAGAGAGAACTAATATGAAACAACTTCACCTCAGATAATAAGAATGGGAACATCATTTCCAGACCCAACTGAGAGTAATGAATATACCCATTGCTTGTTTATTCAAAGGTCTTTAGAGAAATCTTACTGAGGTCTCCCTCAGTACTGGGATGATGGGCTGAGACGCCATTAGCAACGGCTCCAATTAAGCAAGGCTCTGTTCCAAAACAAAAAAATAAAAACAGTTGGGGAGGGGGGAAGCTTGGAGGTAGAATGCCCCTGGGTTCAATCCCTAGTGTCAAAAAAAGTATCTACATCAGCCTCCCAAGTACTAAAAAGAATAATTCTTAGAATCACTGGGGACACCCAGAAACCCATGGATGGCATAATTATAACCCACTGGAGAAGAGATGCCCCATCCCCATGGAGGGATATTAAGAGGACTCAGAGCCGGGTGTGGTGGCACACGCTTGTAATCCCAGTACTTTGGGAGGCGGAGACCGGAGGATCCGGGTTCGCGGCCAGCCTCAGCACTCGCTCTCTCTCTCTCTCTCTCTCTCTCTCTCTCTCTCTCTCTCCCTGTCTCCCTCTCTCTCCTTAGTGAGGCCCTCCGCAACTTCGTGAGACCGGTTTCAAAATAAAGTATAAAAAAATAGGACCGGGGGTGTAGCGCGGAGGTAGAACACCCCTGGATTCAATCCCCAGTAGCGAAAAAAAAAAAAGAGGACTCAGTGGCCTTTTTCAGCGCTTTTTCTTTGGCTTAACTCTAAAGGTTGGAGTTAGGGAGGTTGTGTTCATGTGGTAGCAATGAACTTCCTTTTAAAAGAAAATACTACTTATATCAAGATCTACCTGGGCATAGTGGCACACGCCTGTAATCCCAGTACTTGGGAGGCTGAGACAGGAGAATCACAGGTGTGAGGCCAGCCTTAGAAATTTAGCAAAATGAAAAGGGCTAGGGGTATAGCTTGGAGGTAGAATGTCCCTGGGTTCAATCCCCAGTACCACAAAAAAGATACATATATAGAGATCTAGAGATAGATAGATAGATAGATAGATAGATGTAGATATACACATATCTAATATTAAAAGAGAATTTTCAGCTAGGCGTGGTGGCGCATGCCTGTAATCCTAGTACTTGGGAGGCTGAGACAGGAGGCTTGTAGGTTGGAGACCAGCCTCAGCAATGTAGCAAGACCTAGAGAGCAACCTAGAGAGACCTTGTTTCAAAACAAAAGAATAAATAATAAAAAGGGCCGGGGGATGTAGCTCAGAGGTAGAACGACCCTCGGTTCAATCCCTTGTACCACAAAAAAAAGAGAGAGAGAGAATTTTCAGTGAACCCCAGAGGTTAAGAAATTTTCATGAAAAGCAAGATGGCTCCCAGTTCTCTCATAGCCACGGTTTTTCCCCGCCTTCCTCTCCTTCCCCATTCCTGAGTTGGAAGCCATCTTCTTTGTGAATCACATAGGGCTCTGGGACCTGAGCTCAGTACAGTGCACCGTGACCTCTGCCAATGAAGGGTGAAGGTTCAAGGAGCAAGCTGCCCCCCAAGAAGTTCCCAGCCTCCTGCACCCTCCCCAGCTCCTCTCAGGAGCAGCCCCCTGTTGTTGTGACAGGGGTTGTGATCAGTAAGAGGAGACTTGGGAGGTTATGGTCACTTAGAATCTGGTCTTTTCTTAGTAAAAAAAACTGACCCAAGAGGACAGATCAAGAACCTAAATTTACTACTTCCCACCCGCCATGCCCTTGTCCTCGTGTCCTATGAGATAAACAGGAAATTTTTTCTTAAGGAAACAATTCATAAAACTCTGAAAGACAGAAGTGCATATCATCAGCAAGCCAGAGATGTTCAAAAGTTTCTTAAGAAGGAAAACAGCGGGTCGGAGGATCAAGAGAAGCAAAAGGAGAGGAAACCATGTTCGAAAACAAATTCAGCCAAAGATGGCGACAGAGGTAGGGGCAGCTTTGTGATGCTCCGAGTCCCAAAACAGTGGACACATGGCGTGGGAAGGCGCTCAGGGCAGTCAGCAGGCAGGTGAGTGGGCGCCCTACCTAGAACCCCAAGCGTCAGCCCTGGCCAGCCTCCCTCGCCTGTGCGGAGCAGCAGGAGGCAGCATTTGCAACCTGACACTGTAAGCGTGGACCCTGGGGCTGGGGTTAGAGAAAAACCAACAGATCCTCAGAGAGTACTCCACCAGCCAAAACCTAGCTCTAGGTCCTGGAAGATGAGGGTCAGTTTAGACCATCCCAGCCCACAGGCGTGGCCGTGGCTCTCCACTGAGTCCATCAATCAGCCCCGCCTCCAACATGAGAGGGAGGGAAGAGAGGAGATGCTTCCAGTAACAATCATGGCGCCCTGAGCCTCACAGGCCGATCGCCCACTGGGTTCACAGAGACTCTCTGCACTTCCCTGTGGCTCTGCCTGGATTCCTCCAATCACAGGAGGTGCAGGAATTCCTCCAATCCCAGGTCCCACGGCAGCCCATCTCAACCTGGCTCTTGGCCAGCCCTTTCTATTGAGCTAAAAATGTATCCCTGGATCTTAGGAATCAAAGAACTATATAATTAAGAGGGAAATCATGATGACTTTCTCAAGATGAAGCAGTGGGGGCCCAGAGAGGGAGAGCAACATGCCCAAGGTCACACAGCACCGAGTGGTCCAACAGATACTACTGGCATTGGCCTCCGTATGCATGTTGTCCAGCAGGCTTGCAACATGGGGAACTTTCTGATGATCTGGCAGAGACTGGTCAAGGTCCAAGTCAAGGCATTAAAAGTGGAACGCTGTCTCTGCACTGTGGCCCAGAGGCCAGCTTTATAAAATAAAATGTTCCGAGCTGAAAGTACTGCCCCAAAAAGGGATCGGGGGTTGTATCTCTACCCAGAAGACGCTGCCCCAGAGTGCTGCTGTCTGTTCTCCCTCTTTTCATCAAAGGATTCAGCACTAGGTATTTGAAGGATAAGAAGACAGCACAGGGTTTTAGGGGGGAAGAAAAAGGCAATTCTCAAGAGCCCTGAACCCCTTTCAGGAAGAAGTTTATGCATCAGACAGGCCTCAAATAATCAACAGTTCCCACGGGCCTGCGGGAATCTGGGTTAAGACACCATCGCTGCTCACGGCAAACAGGTCTGACCTGGTTCAAGGTTTCCCTGGGAAACCATTACCCAAACTACCCTACTGATCATGAGCAGCCTCTCGGGGTGACATAGCCATGGTGCGTGAGGCACATTCCAGGAGCCCTGAGGTTTGGGGTATCCTGTTCCCAGCAATGCACTCACTTTAGAGGCAGAAATTGGAGAATGAAGGTGCCAGGGGACTGGTCCCTGTCCCTGCGGCTCACCTGGACTCAGAGCCTAAGAGCCTAGACAGCATGACAGTAACTGAGACCGACCCAGCCATCCTCTGTCGTCCCTGCTCCCGCACTGATCAGCAGGGCAGGTGTCACTGGGGTCCCCGCCTTATGGCTCAGGCTCCGAGCCATTAAGCAGCTTGTTCAAACACTCAGTGTGTGTCAGACCAAAGCAGTTAATTGGAGACCAGAACCGTATGAGAGTCAAGAGGACACTGGTGGCAATTGTGCCGGGATGCACGCTTTGGGACTGTGCTGAGCTCACCAGGAAGCATGGCCACCCAACCACAAGCCAGATGGGGGTCTCAGTGCTTTGCATATATCCACTCATCTTATCCTCCTACGCCATCCTTCCTACGTATCCCTCCTACGCCTCCTCTCCGTTTCCCAGGAGGGAATGCCGAGGCTGTGAAGAGGTAGACTCCAGGCCCATCCAACCCGAGCGGCCCAACACCAGGCCCCCGTCCCTACCCACTAGGCAATCCTGCCTCTCTCGGAGCCAGGACGCACACTCGGTGTGGCCAAACCCATAGTCCTACCTCTCCAGGGCCCTTGCTCAAAGATCTCGACCCAACAATGCCGTCATTGCCGGCTAAATCAGAATACAAAGGCTCACGTAGAAAAGGCTGAAACCGAGAGGAGTCTTAAGGGCTCCCGGCACGGTCCCTTCCCAACCAGACCAGCAATCCTCAGCTCTGCCTTCACCTGCCCAGGCTTCCACCCATTCGTTCCTGTCACACCCCTTTGGCACAGTTTGGAGGGACATCAGCCATGACACATGCCCCAAGAGGCAGACCCAGGAAGACTGCCTGTACCCCTCGTCCTCTGGCAGCTCAGCCACAGGAGGCAGGAGGTGCTGGTCAGGTGGGGGCAGTCACTCCCTGGCTGTCACTCAGCCCTGGCTCCTGCTGGGTCCTGGGGGTTCCGATGTCCCTGCAGTCCCACTCCATCCCCTGGGGTTTCTTTCCTCCCTGCCCCCACCTTTGCAAACTGTACCTTCATTAAAACCCACCATCCCATTGGAACACGCCACCTACTTCCTGCCGGGACCTGCTTTTCTGAGTCTGTTGAAGAAACCAATGAGCAAGCAGACCACTCGCTCATTCCAAAAGAAATATTTTGGACATGAATTATTAGGCAGCCAGCGGGCTGAAGGCTGGGGAGGTACGATAAGAGAAAACTGACCCAATCATATCCTCCTGGAACTTACAGGCGGTTGGGAGAGACAACCGAAGACCAGGGACAGGTGCAAAACCGCAGCTCTCCGTGCTCTGGGTGAGTGAGGGGAGGCAGAGGGGCGTGAGGGGGACCCGCAGGGCCCTGACCTGGCCAGGGAGGTGGAGAAGGCGGGAAGGACAGCACACCATAATGGCACTGTGCAGAGCCATCGGGAGGGCAGAGAAAGACCCAGGCACCCAGCACAACCCAAGGGCAGGGGCCAGGGTGGGAGGAGGGCAGCAGAGACAGAGGCCTGGGGATGCAGGTGCTGCCGGAGCACACCAGCTAGGGCCTTGGGGACACTGGGGAAGATGAGGCTGTGCAGCCAGGCAGGATGAGGCCCAACGGGCCCTGCAGGCCATTCCATGACCACAGGACCCTGCTCAGTCCTGGGGCCTGGAAATCTCCTTAAAGCCAGGCACAGTGGCACATGCCTGTAATCCCAGTACTTGAGAGGCTGAGACAGGAGGACTGCAGGTTTGAGGCCAGTCTGAGTAACTTAGCAAGACTCTGCTTCAAAATAAAAATAATAAAGTAGGGTTAGGGGTGTAGCTCAGAGGTAGTGTGTGCCTGGGTTCAACCCCCAGTACCACCAAAAAAAAAAAAAACTCCTTAGCCAGGAAATTCCTCCTGACATCAAAGCAAACCCGGTGCCACTGGTGCCACAGTGAACAGTTGCAGTAGGAACGCTCCCAGGTCTGCAGCAAGTGTGTTATCTTTTTTTTTTCTTTTTTTTTTTTTTTTGCGGTACCGGGAATTGAACCCAGGGGCGTTCTACCTCCGTGCTACACCCCCGGCCCTATTTTTTATACTTTATTTTGAAACCGGGTCTCACGAAGTTGCGGAGGGCCTCACTAAGTAGAGAGAGAGAGAGAGAGGGAGAGAAAGAGAGAGAGAGAGAGAGAGAGAGAGAGAGCGAGCTGAGGCTGGCCGCGAACCCGGATCCTCCGGTCTCCGCCTCCCAAAGTACTGGGATTACAAGCGTGCGCCGCCACGCCCGGCGCTGAGTGTGTTGTCTTGAATGTGCCATGAGCAGCAGCTCCCCATGACCTTGGACTCTAAAGGACGGGGCTGGGAATGGAGGCTTTGGGTTAGCCTGTCTGGGTCTAGATTCTGTCTCCCATTGGATAAGCCTGGGCAAGTCAACTTCTTGGTGACCCAGATTACTTCTCCATCATACAGGCAGGATGCCAGTCCATTCCTTGCAAGATATTGTGAAGTTGAAAAGAGACGAAGTCAGCCAGGCATGGTGGTGCACACTTGTAATCCCAGTACTTGGGAGGCTAAGACAGTAGGATCTGGGTTCGCGGCCAGCCTCAGCAACTTAGTGAGACCCTCCGCAACTCAGTGAGACCCTGTTTCAAAATAAATAATGAAATAGGGCTGGGGGTGGAGCTCAGAGGTAGAATGCCCCTGGGTTCCATCCCATCCCCAGTGCCACAAAAAATAAATAAATAAATAAATAAAAAGAAAGGAAAGCCGGGTGTGGTGGCACACGCTGTAATCCCAGTACTTTGGGAGGCGGAGACCGGAGGATCCGGGTTCGTGGCCAGCCTCAGCTACTTAGTGAGGCCCTCCATAACTTCGTGAGACCCGGTTTCAAAATAAAGTATAAAAAATAGGGCCAGGGGTGTAGCTAGGGGTAGAACGCCCCTGGGTTCAATATCCAGTACTGCAAAAAAAAAAAGAAAGAAAGAAAGAAAGAAAGGAAAGAAAAAGAGAAAAGGAAGGAAGGAAATTAAAAAGAAAAGGATGAAGTCCAAGGAGTGTTTGTGGGGTTAGTGGGTATGAGCTACTATGAGCATCATATGGAACCCCACAGAAGGGCCTGGGGGGACTCCCACCCTTAAAGCGCCTCCTCACATAGAGATGCTGCAGCAGAGGCAGGCAGGGACGTGTTTGAGAAGGGCCACTCCATGCTGCCCCGGAGCCCGTGCTCTAACTAATGATCATTTCCAAAGCCGGCTGACCTTAAATCCCCCTGCCGCCGCCGCCGCCGCCCCTTAGACAGGAGATATTTCTTCTTCCCTGCAGAAGTCGTGTCTCCAAGCACGCGCCCTCGCACGGCGTTCTTGGGAATGATTCCGAAACAAAACGGCCTTCCGTGCCAGCGGATGTTTCGCAATAATTAAGTGTGGTCCCCGAACATCAAAATCAAGGCTGCCGAAAATAAAACTCCTGGGAGGAGCTGCAATTTCTGGGACATCTATTCCCGTGGGGCTTGAGGGAGGGGAAAGAGATGTCCTTACTCAGATGCTGGCTGGAAAGAAAAATAGATTCGATCCAGAAGCCTGGGGTTTAAGTTCTGTTTTAGACGACTGTGCATGAACGCGTTGTATACCCAAGGCACTGTGTCCACCAGAGGCAGGGTGTGTGTCATGGAGGGGCCAGGACTTCTGAGTTACATCCTGTCACTCTTTTGGCAATTGCTTCCTGGGTGACCTTGGGGAAGTCACTTAGCGATCGGAGCCTCCATTTTCCCATCTGTAAAGTGGGAAGGGCAGAACCTTGAGACTCACTTCTGTGACTGAACATAGCAGTCAAACAGGAGCCCACCGGGCTCCAGAGATGTAGGAGGGAAACCGGGGCCTGTGGCTGGTGTCAATGAAACAGGAAAAACTGCTTCCCAGAAAAAAGAAATGGTCAGTGACGTTGAAGGCTACAGAAGGTTCTAGGGCCTCAGCAAGCCAGCACTGGACTTCAGCGCAGGAAGCTCCCATCCTGCCGGAAGTGTTTCAACCGTACTCTTCCCCCAGGCTGGGTACCACTTGGTAGCCCGGCATCCCCCTAACCTTCGACCTTTCTGTTCCCTACCTGCGGCAGGCTGAAGAAGGGCCACACCCCAAATTAGCTCTTCATCCCCGGCCTCTGTGGACGTGACCTTACACGGAAAGCGCCCTGCAGATGGGAGTCAGCTAAGGATCCTGAGGCGGCAGGGAACGTTCTCCTGGACTCTCTGTTATGATCTGAATTCTGACCCCTGAAATTCCTCGGTTGAAGTCCCGACACCCAGGACCCCAGAATGTGACTTTAAAGACGTGATGAGAGGAAAATGAGGTCATTAGGGCCCTCGGCCAACATGACTGGTGTCTTTTTTTTTTTTTACAGTATGTCTAAACTTTTTGAAATCATAATTTAAACCTTAAGGGTAAATGCTGAAAAACTATGCTCAGTTTTTGCTAGAGATTAAGTGCACCTTTTCCTGTTTCCCCCAAATAAAATCAAAGTTTATTAATTAATCACACCTCAAAGTTTGAGTTTTTTCTCAGTACAAAGCAACCACTACCTACACATAAAATCCTCATTTGTTAATGTAATAATTTCCTTGGCTCATCCAACGTGCAACACACATGACTCCAAAGACTACAATTCAGGGCAAGTGTTCATAAACCGAAAAACCACAATTTCAAGTTCTCAAAAATTCCTTACAGGACACTCAGGTTAATTTTACTTCTCAGCAAGATCTATCAGTGCTCCTCAGCACAAGAATTATCAAATGCCCATTCGAGGGACTCGAGATCAAACGTTGAAGGTACTAGATTCCTTAGTGGATGAGTCATTATAAGCAAGTTTGCCTTTACAACCTGCTGAAGACCCCTGTATATAGTCTCAGCACCTAACAATTTCTACTAGACTCCAAGGACCTTGGTCAGGTTAAGTGATGGCACTTGACGGGTGTCGTAATAAGTGAAATTTGGACACCGATGTGCGCAGAGGGAGGACCACGTGAAGTCAAGGAGAGGCGAGGAGAGCCGCCTCGGGAGACACCAAGCCGGCAATGCTTTGACCCTGGACTTCAGCCTCCAAAGCTTTGAAAAGATGCGTGGCAGCCACCAGAAGCTGGGAGGGATGAGGGATGGATTCTCCTCTGGAGCCTCCAGAGGGAGCACAGCCGGCTGACATCTTGACCTGAGATTTCCAGCCTCCGGAAGCATGAGAGAGTCTGTTTCTGTTGTTTTAAACCACCATGTTTGTGGTCATTCATTACAGCAATGCACGAAACAATATACTATCTTTTTTTTTTTTTTTTTTGCAGTACCGGGGATTGAACCCAGGGGCATTTTACCTCCAAGCTACACCCCCAGCCCTATTTTTTATTCTTTATTTTGAAACAGAGTCTCACTAAGTTGCGGAGGGCCTCACTAAGTAGCTGAGGCTGGCCACAAACCTGCGATCCTCCGGTCTCCACCTCCCAAGTACTGGGATTCCAAGCGTGCGCCACCACGCCCGGCTATACTATCCATTTTTAAAACATGGGCTATCTTTAAGCAGAGACCAGGTACAGCCTTGGCAAGTAGGGTTATAGATTAAGACAGATAATGGAAATGTCCTATGACCTTCAGGAATATAAAACCTTAGTCATTTAGGATCTTTGGCATATGCTAGAGGACAGAAGTAGGCAATCATGGCGCTCAGGGGAAACCAACTGAACAAATGTATTAAGAACACATTAAGGCCGGGCGTGGTGGTGCACGCTTGTAATCCCAGTACTTTGGGAGGCGGAGACCGGAGGATCCAGGTTCGCGGCCAGCCTCAGCTCTCTCTCTCTCTCTCTCTCTCTCTCTCTACTTAGTGAGGCCCTCCGCAACTTCGTGAGACCCGGTTTCAAAATAAAGGATAAAAAATAGGGCCGGGGGTGTAGATCGGAGGTAGAACGCCCCTGGGTTCAATCCCCAGTACCGCAAAAAAAAAAAAAAAAGAACACAATAGAGCCAGGCGAAGCGGCGCACGCCTGTAATCCCGGTACTTGGGAGGCTGAGACAGGAGGATTGCAGGTTTGGGGACAGCCTCAGCAACTTAGCGAGACCCTCAGCCACTTAGAGAGACCCTATTTCAAAATGTTTAAAAAAGGGCTGGTGGTATAGTTCAGGGGTAGAATGGCCCTGAATTCAATCCCCATTACCCAAAAAAAAAACTTTTTTTAATTTAATAAGGGACACAGTACATTTTTTTAATTTAAAAAGAGACACAGCAGATGAAGGACTGTCCTAGGTACATGGGAGAGAGGTATGAGACCAGATCAGAGCGATTTTTAACCTTAGAATTACTCTCCGGAATTTTCCAATTTTCTACAACAAATAAAAGCATAATTATTATTGGTGATCCCTATAGTGGTAGAATTTGTTGTTTGTGGTTGCTCTTAATCCTCAGAACCGCTCGTTTTATCCCCCACTTTATGGATGGGGAAAGAAGAAGCGTGTCCCAGGTCACACAGCTAATGGAGAGCACCCTGCTTGGGGACCGAGGAAGCTGAGCTTCTGAATCTGGACCCTTAGCCTCTCCGTTACACGTCGTAGGATTGAGGAACCCAAGACCTTGTTTTGGAAGCGAGCTGTGTAAGGTTTCTCCTCTTCTACCAACAGGACTGTGGTAAGCAGATTAGAATAAAGGCACTGACATAACGACATGAGCAATTCGGGTTTGCCCAAAGGATGTGCTTCTCCATAGAAAAGCCCCAGAAACTGCTGACCAGGGAAAGAATACAGAAAAGCTAACTCTGGGTTTATTTAAAAAGCAGGAGGAGCATTTCATCTGCCCCCATGACACTCCTGAGGATCCGGGAGCCCGGATTGTCTGACCGCTGCCATCTGGCCCTTACTGCTGTTGGAGATGGTCCTCCTTGGAATGCCGGTCACTGCAATTCCTCCAGAGTCAGCCCATGGTGTCCCCAGCAGAGCAGCAAGGCACAGAAGCATCTGTGGACCACGCCAGTGCCTCTTTCTCGTGGTCAATGTTAGAGCCACTGGGAAAGCCAGGCTTCTGGTTCCCTATATCCCATTTTACCTACTCACCAGATCCAGAAAAAGCCACCGAAGACCTACGTCTAAGCCGCCATGGTGGCACACGCTTGTAATCCCAGTACTTGGGAGGCTGAGACAGGAGGATCGCAGGTTCGCGGACAGCCTCAAGTACTTAGTGAGGCCCTCCGCAACTTAGTGAGACCCTGTTTCAAAATAAATACTAAAAAATAGGGCTGGGAGCTCAGAGGTAGAATGCCCCTGGATTCAATCCCCAGTACCGCAAAAAAAAAGACCTACGTCTAAATTTAGCCCCCCCACACACACACACTCATAGACTACATCATGGAGGGAAAATGTTGTTTAAAAAAAAATCCTGAGGCACAACTTTGTTAAAATCTCCTATTGTAGATCCACCCTCATCCCTACTGTCTATTGCTACATATATTCTGGGGCAATGTCGGTAAGTGCATATGGTCTTTTATTTATATCTTTTGCATATTATATCTTGAGGTAGACTGAGCCTGTTATTGTTATGATGAAATGTTTCTCCCTAGATCTAGCAACGTCTTTTGCTCTGCAATCTATTTTGTTTTATATTAACAAAATGGAACTAGCTACTCTTTGGTTGGTGTTTTCTATCCTTTGTTAATTTTTCCATAGCTTCTATACCTTATAAGAGACATTATATTTAAGGTATGTCTCCTATAATAGAATAATGTTGAATTTTCTTTGTTTTTGTGGTGCCAGGGGATGGATCTAAGGGCATTCTACCCCCTGAGCTACACACCACCCCTTTTTATTTTTTTATTTTGAAACAGAGTCTCACTAAATTTCTAAAGCTGGCCTCGAACCTGTGATCTTCCTGTCTTGGTCTCCCAAGTACTAGGATTACAGGCAATTCTTGGGCTACCATGCCCAACTCCATATCTTATATTTAAGGTATGTCTCTTTTTTTTTTTTCTTGCAGTACCAGGGATTGAACCCAGGGGCGTTCTACCTCCGAGCTACGCCCCCGGCCCTATTTTTTTATACTTTATTTTGAAACCGGGTCTCACGAAGTTGTGGAGGGCCTCACTGGGGAGAGAGAGAGAGAGAGAGAGAGAGAGAGAGAGAGAGAGAGAGAGAGAGAGAAACAGGGAAAGAGAGAGAGAAAGAGAGAGAGCTGAGGCTGGCCGCGAACCCGGATCCTCCAGTCTCCACCTCCCAAAGTACTGGGATTACAAGCGTGCGCCACCACACCCAGCCAAGGTATGTCTCTTATAAGAGGACAGTGTTGGGTTTTCTTTGTTAATTAGGGCATCTACTCTATTTACACACATAATATAATTACTAATATATCAGGGTTCAAGTGGCCATGTTACTACTTGTTTTCTGTTTGTTAACTTGTTTTATTCTGTTCATTCTATCTACTCTTGCTTTCTTATCTCTTGGGGCATTTTCGGGGCTTTTGTTTTGGTTTGATTTGGGGGTTTGGTAGTAGAGACTGAACCCAGGGGCATTCTACCACTGATCTATACCCTCAGCCCTTTATTTCTTATTTTGAGATAGGGTCTCACTAAGTTGCGCAGATTGACCTCAAACCTGTGATCCTCCTGCCTCAGCCTCCTGAGTAGCTGGGATTACACACCTGAAATTTTCTTATCATTTTAAAAGACATTTATTCCTGTAGTCACTTTATAGTTTCACATTACCACATTTTACTGGTTACCACAGAGACATTGGCACACATCCTGGCATATTAGACTCTAATATAAATTACTATTCTTACACTTTGTGGCCAATTCAAGGGATTTATAACATTCACTCCTTTTATTTCCCCCTGCTTTCATGCTGTTATAGCTATATGTTTTAAACTTTACTGGGTAAATTTCACATGTTATAAAATTCACCCATCCCAAGCATATAAGTTCAATGATCATAAGTAAATTTTGCAAAGTGGTTCACTTGTCACCATAAATAAGTTCTGCAGTATTTCATCCCCCAATAAATAAGCACCTCATGTCCATTCATAGTTAACCCTCATTGCCTTTTCTAGCTCCAGGTAAACACTCATTTATTTTCTGTCTCTACGTTTGCCTTTTCTGAATATTTCCTATGAATGGAATCACAACATGTTGTCTCTCATTTAGCAGAATATTTTTGAGGTTGATCCGTAACGTAACATGTGTCGGTAGTTCATTTTTAACTGCAGAATAGTAGTCCCTTATATGATGTAACACATCCTGTCTAGTCGTTCACCAACTGATAGACATTTAGGTTGTTTCCTCTTTAGGGTCATTGTGAACGATGCTGCTATAAACATGAAAGTCTTTGTGTAGACATTTGTTTTCTGGCTATCTAGAAGTGAAATGTCTGGGTCATGTGATAATTTTATCTTTAACTTTTTAAGGAACTTTCGAGCTATTTTTCAGTGTCTGCACCATTTTACATTCTGACCAGCATTGTAGGAAGGTTCCATTTCCCCCTTTCCTTGTCAACACTTGTTACTGTCTGTCTCATTTATCATAACCTTTCTTTCTTCTTTCTTTCTTTCTTCTTCTTTTCTTCTTCTTCTTCTCCTCCTTCCTTCCTTCCTTCCTTCCTTCCTTCCTTCCTTCCTTCCTTCCTTCTTTCTTCTTTCTTTCTTTCTTTCTTTCTTTCTTTCTTTCTTTCTAGTACTGGGGATGGAACCCAGGGGCATTCTACCTCCAAGCTACACCCCTAGCCCTATTTTTTTTATTCTTTATTTTGAAACAGGGTCTCACTAAGTAGCTGAGGGCCTCACTAAGTAGCTGAGGCTGGCCGCAAATTCGGATCCTCCAGTTTCAGCCTCCCAAGTACTGGGATTACAAGCGTGCGCCACCACGCCCGGCTATCATAACCATTCTTGTAAATGTGAAATAGGATCTCATTATGCTTTTCATTTGCATTTCTCTAGGGGCGAATGTCTTTTCATGGGCTTATCCACCATTTATATATCTTCTATTTAGGCTTCGATTTTGATTGAGTCATTTGTGTTAGTATATATCATTTGTTTTACAAAATCAATACCTACATAGATTTTCTAATAACTACCCTTAGTATTGATCTCCAATCCTTTCTGCTTTTCTGTCCTTCCTTCTGGGATCATGTTTCTTCTACCTGAAAACTCCCTTTGGAGGTATACTTCTTATAGCACGGTGGGCTGGCAATAAATCCTCTAGATTTTTTGTTTGTCTGAAAACACCTTTATTTAGCTTGTGTGTTTTATTTATTTATTTTTTGCAGTACTGGGGATTGAACCCAGGGGCATTCTACCTCTGAACTACACCCCCAGCCCTATTTTTTTATTCTTTATTTTGAAACAGGGTCTCACTAAGTTGCGGAGGGACTCGCTAAGTAGCTGAGGCTGGCTGTGAACCTGCGATCCTCCTGTCTCAGCCTCCCAAGTACTGGGATTACAAGCGTGCACCACCACACCCGGCTAGCCTGTGTGTTTTAAGGTGATTTTCTCTAGATAGGGAATTCTAGGTGGCTATTATTTTCTTTTTTTTCTACTTTTATTAGTGCCTTGCAATTATCCATCACAGTGAGGTTCAGTGTGATTCGAACACGCATGTACACAGCTCCTGCTGTACTTCCCTCTCAATCCCACCCCCCTGCACCCTCCTCCCTCCTGGTACATGGTAGCAAAACCGGTGGTAATAGTTTATATGTTGCCAAAGCATTGCTATTATTTTCTTTCTGTGCTTTACATCTGTTGTTCCATTGTCTCCTGGCTGTCAGTGGGTCGTTAGAGAAGTCAGCTGTCGATCTTGCCGCTCTCGGGGTCACTCACTGTCTTCTTTCCCTGTGACTTCCCCTGTGATCTAGCCTTCTCTGTACTTGTTCTGCTTGGAGTTCTGCTCGGGGTTTATAGAACTTCTTGGGTCTGTAGCTTGATGATATTCACCAGTTTGGGAAAATTCGTGGCCAGTGTCCCTGGACAACATCAAGTATTCCTTCTGTTCCACTGTCTTTCTCTTCTCACTCTAGAACTTCCACCACACGTGTGAGATCTGAGCACCACGTCCCAGATGCCTCAGGCACCCTTTTCTGTGTTTTCCACTAGTTTCTCTCTTCATGCTTCAGTGTGTTGATCACCGACTGATCTTCCAGGTTGCGAATCCTCTTTTTTGCCATGTAAACTTTGTGTGTATATTACCTACTGATCTTCCAGGTGCTATTTCTCTCTCTCTCTCTCTCTCTCTCTCTCTCTCTTTTTGCAGTGTATACTTTGTTGTTGAACCCAAATATTGAGTTAATTTCAACTAAAGTTTTTTGGTTTTTATTTGCTTTTTTTCTTTTTGCAGTACTGGGGATTGAACTCAGGGGCATTCTACCTCCAAGCTACACCCCCAGCCCTATTTTTTATTCTTTATTTTGAAACAGGGCCTCACTAAGTTGCGGAGGGCCTCACTAAGTAGCTGAGGCTGGCCACGAACCTGCGATATTCCTGTCTCAGCCTCCCAAGTACTGGGATCACAGGCGTGCACCACCACACCCAGCTTCAACTAAAGTATTTTTCAGTTCTAGAGTTGTTATATAATTGTATAGATTCTAATTCTTTGATTAAAGTATCCATCTTTTTTCTTTCCTTTTTTTTCTTGTGGTACTGGAGGTTGAACCCTTAGGCATTCTACCTCGGAGCTACACCCCCAGCCCTATTTTATTTTTTATTTTGAAGCAGGGTCTTGCTAAGTGACTGAGGGTCTCGCTAAATGGCTGAGGCTATCCTCAAACCTAAGATCCTCCTGTCTCAGCCTCCCAAGTACTGGGATTACAAACATGTGCAACCACACCCAGCTCTTCTTTTATTAAGCATATTAATCACAATTATTTTTAAGACGATGTCTAACTCCAAGTGTTTGTCTTGGTTTTTGGTGATTTAGTCCTGTTTCCTAGCATGCCTGGAACTTTTTATTGAATGCCAGATATTGTGCTATCTGGCATTCTCTAATCTAGTAAGTATAGAGATAATTTGAGGCTGTAGTGGATGATATCTTCCTCCAAAAAGGGTATGTTTTGCTTTGGACTGGAGGCAAAGCACCTGACTCTAATCGAGGATTAATGTGTTTCACTCTGAGATTCCGTCTTTTCTGAGGGCTGCTCTTTTTCCAATTCATTTAACTCCTAAAATATAGCCATTCCGGGACACTCGTTGAATTTGCCAGGGACCATCCTACTTGGCAAACTCTGGTTTCAATATTTGTTGCCCAGACCCATAAGGCTTCCACAATTTCTGTTTTGTTTATCTAAGGAAGGGAGGGAGGGAGGGAGGGAGAGGGAAAGGGAGAGAGAGAGAGAGTGTGTGTCTATCTGTCTACTGGGGATTGAACCCAGGAGCATTCTACCCCCAAGCTACACCCCCAGCCCTATTATATTTTATTTTATCACTAAGTTGCTGAGGCTGGCCTCAAACCTGTGATCCTCCTGTCTTAGCTTCCCAAGTACAGGTGTACAGCACCATGCCCAGCTGTTTCTCTAACTTTTTTGTGTGTGTGTGGTACTGGGGATTGAACCAAGGAGCATTTTACCTCTGAGCTACACCCCCAGCCCTATTTTTTGTTCTTTATTTTGAAACAGGGTCTCACTAAGTTGCAGAGGGCCTCACTAAGTAGCTGAGGCTGGCCATGAACCTGCAATCCTCCTGTCTCAGCCTCCCAAGTACTGGGATTACAAGCGTGTGCCACCACACCCGGCATTTTTTTTACTTTTTGAAATAGGGTCTTGCTAGGTTGCGGAGGACCTCACTAGGTTGCTGAGGCTGGTCATGAACCTGCAATCTTCCTGTCTCAGCCTCCCAAGTATTGGGATTACAAGCGTGCGCCACCACGCCCGATTTTTATTCTTTATTTTTTGAAACAGGGTCTCGCTAAGTCGCGGAGGGCCTCACTAAGTAGCTGAGGCTGGCCGCGAACCCAGATCCTCTCTAACTTTTGACTACTGCATTCTGCTAAACTTCCTACCCTCTCAGCTCCATGCAGCTGGCAATTATCAAATGCCTGAAGGGGGAAGACATGGCAGAACACCGGACCAACATCACTGAGCTTCTCCTCCCCCCAGGACGTGGTTCTCTAGGTCCTGACCCCTTTGGCAGCTCTAAACACCTGAGTGTAGTTGTTGATGGTGGTGGGGCCGGTGGTGGTGGGTTGATCGGTTTTATTTGTTGTTATCTGGGGACAGTCTTTCCAGTTGTTCTCAGTGGGGACATTGTCTGTAACAAATTTCTGTTACCGGAAAGAAAATTTGAAACACAGCTGTACTAGTTCTGAAATTCCATTTGCTGCCAAAACTGTAGAACACAGAGCCCCCGGGAGAGGATTCTTCCCGGGAAAGAATCCACAAGTCCCATTTGCTTAATAAACCCACTTGCCAAAAAAAAAAAAAAAAAAAACACGGTCCCTGATTTGACTTGCCAAGGTCTGGGGCTGCTGGTGAGAGAATGCAACAGACAGGAGCCGTGTTGGTCCAAAGGAATCACAGGCCGGGCTTGGTGGCGCACGCTTGTAATCCCAGTACTTGGGAGGCTGAGACCGGAGGATCCGGGTTCGCGGCCAGCCTCAGCTACTTAGTGAGGCCCTCCGCAACTTAGTGAGACCCTGTTTCAAAATAAAGAATAAAAAATAGGGCTGGGGGTGTAGCTCAGAGGTAGAATGCTGCTGGGTTAAATCCCCGGTACCGCAATAAATAAATAAATAAATAAATAAATAAATAAATAAATAAACAAATAAATGAATAAATAAACAAATAAATGAATCACAGTACAGATGACTGCGAGCCACAAGAACCACACGCACGCCCTGAGCCATTTCTTACTCATCTCCAGCATACAGTAGATACTCAATCCATGTTTGATAAAGGGGAGAGAGGTTGGTGTGTGTGTGTGTGTGTGTGTGTGTGTGTGTGTGTGTGTTAGTAGGGATTGAACCCAGGGGTGTTCTACCTCTGAGCTACACCCCCAGTCCTATTTTATTTTTTATTTTGAAACAGGGTCTTGCTAAGTTACTGTGGGTCTCACTAAGTTGCTGAGGCTGTCCTCGAACCTGCGCTCCTCCTATCTCAGCCTCCCAAGTACTGGGATTACAGGTGTGCACCCCCATGCCCGGCTGGGGAGGGAGGTTTTGGAGAGCGTTTGCTGGGATGAAGGAGCTCAAACTTCCCTCTGAGGTACCAGCTGACTATGCAGATTTTCCCTACTTAATATCATAGATTACTTCAGAACATCTAGGTGCAAATAAAATTCACAGTCATCAGATATTTCAAATAAATTTCACTTAAGAATCTTGGCAACAACTCATTACCCATGTTTAAAGAAAATCGAACCCAAATGCTCTCCCATGAAAAATAGCATCAAAAACATGTTTAATCCCAATCACATATGAGGTACTGCATACAGCCAGGCGTGGTGCTGCACACCTGTAATCCCAGTACTTGGGAGGCTGAGACAAGAGGATCACAGGTTTGAGGCCAGCCTCAGCAATATAGTGAGACCCTGTTTCCAAATAAAAAATAAAAAGGAAGCCGGGAGTGGTGGCGCACGCTTGTAATCCCAGTACTTGGGAGGCTGAGACAGGAGGATCGCAGGTTTGCAGCCAGCCTCAGCTACTTAGGGAGGCCCTCTGCAACTTAGTGAGACCCTGTTTCAAAATAAAAGAATAAAAAATAGAGCTGGGGGTGTAGCTTGGAGGTAGAATGCCCCGGGTTCAATCCCCAGTACCGCAAAATAAATAAAAAAATAAGATAAAAAATATAATAAAAAGGGCTGGGGGTATAGGTTGGAGGTAGAATGCTTCTGGGTTCAATCCCTAGTACCATAAAAATAAATAAATAGATAAATAAAGTAAGTAAGTAAGTAAATAAATTGACTGACTGACTGACTGACTGACAATGTCAACGGGCAGAGAGAGAGAGAGAGAGAAAACACAGTCACAGTCACATGAAACTGCGTATCTTCCTGGGGCCATGAGAGTCTGGGTAACAGGAAAGTAAGGTTTAGAGAGAGAAAGCACGTCCTCCGCCAACGCGGTCTCCTGGGGGTGGACACGGGGAGGTCTCAGCAGTGTCCACCACCGTGTTCGTTGGTCTACGCACAGGAAGCTCACAGACCCGGGAGAAAGCGCAGCTGGCATTGAATTTGTACCTAACAGTGTCCGCCGCCAGCGGAGGTGCAAGCTCATCTTTCCCACGGCCTTCTCTAGGCCGCCCTTTCTGGAAGCTTCCTTGGGAAGTGACGTCTCAAGGTGGTGGCTTGAGACACACACTTGCTAGAGGCTCCCAGAGCATCGGAGGCTCACTTTGTCCTGGAGACAGCGGCCTCGCATGCTGACTGGATGCGCTGTCACAGTTGACCTGTCAGGGAGACCGTGGCCGCTCCTGCCCTGTGACTCTCCAGCTGTTTCTTGTCTGCAGCTGTCTTGCACACCTGCCCTGTGCTAGCTACCAGAGAGAGGCGCCTGGGTTCGCAGAACGGACCGGTCCAAGCTGTTTCCATTTATCCCAAAGTGGGGAGCTGTTCTTGGGAATATTGGTTTTCCCCTGTGGCTTTAGGCTTTCCCTGGCGGTGAAGCACATCTCCGGCCTCCTATGCCCTTCTTTAAGGATTCATTCATTCATTCATTCATTCATCCCCAAACAGCAGTTACGGGCATTGACCTTGGAGGTGACAGGCCTGGCATAGATGACTTAATCTGCTGCTAACCGGGGATGTGGCTTTAGGAAAGTTACTCCGCCCTTCCAAGCTCCGGGCCCTCACCGAGGCATGATATCACTCAAGTAGACACAGTGCCTGTCACGCAGGAGCACTCAGTGAACGATGAGCTGATAGTCTCATTATTTAAATGATCATCCAGTACACATCAGCGGGTCAGGTCTGGGCGGGAAGGACTGGATTCGTTCTGTCCATGGCTTGGCTCACAGTCTCCACACCTGAGCCCGGCTCAAAACAAGGTTTGGGAAACTTCTGTCCAATGACTCTGTGCTGTACCCTGCCAGACTTGGTGGGTACTCTTAAAGATGGGGGGAAATGAGCTGGGTGTGGTGGCTCACACCTGTAATCCCAGTATTTGGGAGGCTGAGACAGGAGGATTGCAGGTTTGAGGCCAGCCTCAGCAACTTGGTGAGGCCCTCAGAAACTTAGTGAGACCCTGTTTCCAAATAAAATATAAGATAGGGCAAAGGGTGTAGCTCAGAGGTAGAATGCCCCTAGGTTCAATCCACAGTAACTCACACACACACACACACACGTAGGGGGAATGCAATGTAGAGTCCTAGATGGGACCCTGAAACAGAAAGAAAATATTGATGGAAAAAAATTGTTAAAAGTAAAATCCAGCTTCCGGTTTATCTGACAGTACTGTACAATGCTGACTTCTTACTTTTGACAAGCATACCATGGTAATATAAGATATTAATATTTGGGGGGATGCAGAGTGGGGTACAGAAACTCTGTTACATTTTTAACCACCTTTCTAGAAATCTAAAATGATTCCAAGAAAGAAAGTTCATTTAAGAATAGAAGCGGTATCTTTTTTAAATGAACCATTTATTTTGAAATCATTTTAGGCAATGACCAAGGGTCCCTGTTAGAAGAAAAAGATTCAAAGAGGATCAAAAGTATGCGCATGGTGCTATAGTTTGGATCTTGAATGTCCCCCAAGTCTTGGACTGTGTGCTGAAGTCTTGGACCCCAGCCTGTGGCTCTATTGGGAGGTGGTGGTACCTTTAAGAGGCGGGACCTAGTGGGAGGAAGTGAGGTCACTGGGGGCGTGCCCTTGAAAGGATATTGGACCCTCCCTTCCTCTCTCTCTCTTTGCTTCTTGGCTGCTATGAGGTGAGCAGCGTCCTCCACCACATGCTCCCACCATGATGTACTACCTCGCCACAGGACCAACTGACCAGATTGAAACCTTCAAAACTGTGAGCCAAAATAAACCTTTCCTCTTTTTAAACTATTGCAGGTATTTTGTTAAAGTAACAGAAAGCTGACGAACACACGTGGCATCCTTCCCAGGTTTTGGAAAAGTCCCAATGCCAAACATTTATCAATAAATGCATATTGCTAGTGATTGTGAGCTCAGGATCTGAGCCAGACTCCCCAGGTTTGAATCCTGGCTCTCCCATTTACAAGCTGTGTTACTATGGCCAACTAACTCAAACTCTCTGGACCTCCATTTCATCGTCTATAAAATGGGGATTAAAAATGATGCCTATTGCTGGGCATGGTGGCGCACGCTTGTAATCCCAGTACTTTGGGAGGCGGAGACCAGAGGATCCGGGTTCACGGCCAGCCTCAGCTCGCTCACTCTCTCTCTCTCTCTCCCTGTCTCTCTCTCTCTCTACCTAGTAAGGCCCTCCGCAACTTCGTGAGACCCGGTTTCAAAATAAAGTATAAAAAATAGGGCCGGGGGTGTAGCGCGGAGGTAGAACGCCCCTGCGTTCAATCCCCGGTACCGCAAAAAAAAAAATGATGCCTATTGTATGGTAATGATATAAAAATTCATGGAGTTGATATGTTTAAAGGCCCAAAGAAATGTACCTAGTACATATAAATGAAGACAAACAAGCTAATAATCTTATTCCTTCTTATATAGATGAGTTATTAAATGGACAACTAAAGCTGTGTACTTTGGTCAGGTATTTCATACAAATACATTTACCAATCAGAAAATTTAATTATGAGGCATTAGCATCCTGAGTTTTGGTTCTGAAATAGCTCAGTCTAAGCAGAATTAGTCATATAGAAGAATTAGCATTAATATGCCAGGGGCCAAATACACAAATAAAAATGACAACCACTGAGGCTTGTCCATGTTTCTGATTATCCACACCCTGGGTCTTCTCTCACTAGAAAATGGGGAAGCCAGGACACTGACATAATGCACCATTGCTTCTGACATAAGCATCCCTGCATCTATGATGCTAAGCCTCAATTCAGCACCTTTCTAGAAAGACACATGTCTATGCGTGCACACATGCACACACATGCACGCACACACGCACGCACACCCCTCTAGCTGAAAAACATCGCCAGTTCCCAAAGAAGCAATTTGCTCCGGTCACACCCAACCGGGCTTTCCTGACCGCAAAGCAGAGCAATTAAAACGCCTCAGAGGAGCTGTGTGGCTATTCAGAGGGAGAATTGCTAATTTATGTTGAACAGTTTACAAATCCAATCATAGGCATGTACTTGGACCATTACAGTTGTGTAATAAAAATATGGTAACTGCTTTTATTTTGCAGGAACTATCATGCCCTTCGATTTTGCAACTCACTAACATTAATTGGCAAAATTGGATTCTTCCAGCCTGAATAGAGATGAATGGCCATTACTTAATCAGCAGGAAACCCAGGGCTTGCACACAGATGGTCTGACCATGGGAGTTTACGGGGAACCCGCGGAAGCTGCTTCTTGCTTCATTCAAGCCCAGACAAGTAAGACCAGCTTCGCAGGAGGAAAAAAATCTGAAGATATAGAGCCCAGGACCGACAAGGCCTTGCAGCAGATCTCTGAGAGTTCACCTGGCCGGCCAAGAGGGACAGTCCAGGAACCTTCAGAACCAATAGAGTTTTTCTAACCCATGAGTGAGGGGCTGTCATGGGATGACCATGGAGACAGAGACTATTAAATCCAATACTTCCTTTGCTCTTGAATATCAGTTCTGGTAAACTCCTCTGAATCCTGCAAAACCCAGGCCAAATTCTACCACCTCGATAAAACGATCCCCAAACTCCCAGACTGAGTGAATGGCTCTCATGCTTTGCTTGTGCCTCAAGTGTGGAAGTTTAGTTCGGCTGCCTGTCAACAATTCTTCCACAAGACTGGGATCTATGGAACCGGGGACTGTGTCTATGTTCTTTCCAACCCTAGCACAGCACCTGTCACATAGCAGATATTCAATAAAAGAAGGAGCAGGAGAAAGGGAAGAAGAGGAGCAAAGAAAACAGTTTATCAGACCCCTTTGTAGCAGGCAGCTTTTGCACCAGTAATGCTGAGTAACAACAGCCAAGCCCAATGGCCTACAAGAAGCACTTCCTTCACAACATGGATCAATAGGTCGGTTGCACTCTGCTGCTGGGGCTATTTGGTTGTAGGATGGGCATGGAGAAGTGGCTTCCTGGGCATGTTCTTTCTACAGCATGTAGCAGAAAAGTGAGACTCCAAGATAAATCAACATGTTTAAATGATGTTTAAACCTGAATCGCATCCATCAACATTTCATTGGCCAAATCGAGTTCCAGGACCAAGTCCACTCTCAAGTGATAGGGGGGAGGGGAGGACTTTCCCTCTGCTCTATCGAGACACAACAAAATGTACAGCTATATTATACTGTTATGATTTGGATGTGGTGGGATGTCCCCCAGAAAAGCACATGTGTTTGCCATGCAGAAATGTTCAGAGGTGAAGTAACTGAATCAGGGCTCTAACCTCATTCATGGATGAATCCATCAATGGATTAATCATTTGAATACACTTACTGGGTGATAACCGTAGGCAGGTGGGCGTGGCTGGAGGAAATGAGTCACTGGGGGTGTGGCCTTGAGGGCTGTATCTGCCCCTGGCCACTTCCTCTCTCCCTGCTTCCCAGCTGCCCTGAGCATCTTTCCTCTACCACATCCTGCTGCCATGATGTTTCTGCCTTAGAGCCAGCCAACTGTAGACTGAACCTCTGAAACCATGAGCTAAATAAACATTTCCTCCTCTGAGTTGTTCTTGTCAGGTATTCTGATCAGAATGATGTTAAGAACTGACTAATACACACACAGAGAGGGAGGGAAGAAAAGACGACAGTAGAGGGAATGGTTATGAGTGAGACTCTGAAGTCAGATGGCCTGAGTTCAAATCCTGGCTCCACCCATGGAGATTGTGACTGTGGGAAGTGACTCAGTGCCTCAGCTTCCCCACCTGTCAAAGGGACCTAACATCAAGAGTTGCTATAAGCTGGGTGTGGTGGAGCAGGCTTGTAATCCCAGTACTTGGGAGGCTGAGACAGGAGGATCGCAAGTGCGCGGCCAACCTCAGCTGCTTAGTGAGGCCCTCCGCAACTTAGTGAGACCCTGTTTCAAAATAAAGAATAAAAAAATAGGGCTGGGGTGGAGCTCGGAGGTAAAATGCCCCTGGATTCAATCCCCAGTATCGCAAAAAAAAAAAAAAAGTTGCTATGAGGATTTTCCCTTTTTTTGTGTGTGGTACTGGGGATTGAACCCAGGGTTGCTGTACCTCTGAGCTACATCCCCAGATCCCCAGCCCTATTTCATCTTTTTATTTTGAAACAGGGTCTCACTAAGTTGCTGAGGCTGGCCTCAAACCTGCGATCCTCTTGTCTCAGCCTCCCCTACTGTGATTACAGGCATGGCCACCACACCCAGCTTGCTATGAGGATTTAATGCAAATAATCCATGCAATGGCCCCAGCGGGTGCTTAATAAATGTTACCTATTAATCTTCTCCCTTCTCTGCACCGGAGCTTCTCCCAGAAAACACCAGACACTTCCCAGCCCGACTCCTGACTGGTACCAACCCTCCCAGGGCCACCATACCCCACCCCCTGATTCTTGCCAAGGGGTCCACATATTTTATCTCATTTGTATAATTCTTGTATTGACCCTGAGTACATCTTTAGCAGCTGTTCAAAGTGCCCTTGGACACGAGGCTCACAGCCGGCACCGCAGCCCTCGGCTGACATTGAGACCAGCTTCCCAAAGTCATTCTGTCCATAAAGGAGACTCGGTGATGGATGGCTGCGGGCAGCTGAACCGCAGCGTGGGCCTGGACAATCCATCTCGGCCCTGGAAGCCAGCGCCGCCAGAAGATAGAGTGCGCCGCAGGGTGACTTCGCTCCCTGCGGATTCGCTGGCCACATCTGCAGCCCGAGTTTGAAGCTGGAGTGATCAACACAGAGACATTCGAGACAATCACGAGTAGGTGACGTTCCTGGGTCCGAGGGCCCAACTCCACGTTAAAATCAAGGAACAGAGAGGCGGAGCCCCTCCCCGTCACTGGCTGACCCCGCCCTGGTTCTTCCCATCTAACAAACCAAGTTAATACCCAGGAGGAGGCGTCTTGGCGACTCATAGCTAGTTTCGGGGCAGAAAATGGATTGCACTCTATTCTCTGTTGGAGCACTTTTCCCAAAATTAGATATCAGAAGAAAAATAAAGATTTCCTCAAATGAAGTTTTTTTTTCCTTTTTGCCCCAAGGCATCCACTCATTCAAAAATTAAAAATCACAATAATTTATTAGAGGGTAAGGTCAGGCATGGTGGCACACGCCTATAATCCCATTACTTGGGAGGCTAAGAAAGGAGGGTCGCAGGTTTGAGGCCAGCCTCAACAACTTAGCAAGACCCTCAGCAACTTAATGAGATACTGTTTCAAAATAAAAAAGGGCTGGGAGTGTAGCTCAGAGGTAGACTGCCCCTGGGTTCAATCCCCAGTACCAAAAAAAATAATAATAATAAAAAATAAAAATAGAGGGTGATGTGTAGCTTACTTTAAAGAATTCTCCACTCTGGATTGTTATCCCTGCCCCAAATATGCCCACATATGCATGCCCCTGTCCATCAGCACCAGGCAGAGCCTTGTTGGGTGATATTTTACTCAGGACAAGAATCATGTTTTCTAATTTTTGTTGTTGTTAGCCACACATAGTAGAGACAACAATGTCCTAGATGGTTACTCACCCTATCTAAGTCTCAGTTTCATCAGAACAAGAGGAAGAGGGAAAATTCCCAGCTCTAGGGAGCCAAAGAGATAGAAAGTGCCCAGAGGGCAGATGGAGCCTCAGAGAAGGCTGTTAAGGTGGGGTGTCGTCATCATCGTCATCTGTGACCCAGCAGGATGCAGCACAGGAAGGGACATGATGGATGGCATCTCCGCTCCAGCTGGCTAACAACATGGAGAAGCCCTTTCAGGACAAGCCCAGAGGCTACACGTTTTTAGAGCCACCACTGCTAGTCCGTAGAAAACTGACCTCCCTGCAGCCTGAGCAAGGGACGTCTCCCTGCTCCGTGGGAACGTGCCCTCGGCTTCCTCCAGCATGTGCAGCTTGGCTCTGAGGGTCAGAGGCTGGCCCCTGAGCGCAGATGGATGCCCAGCTCTGCCACAAACTCAACCCTCTTGATTGTCCCCTGAGTGCACAGCCGGGTGCGCTCCCACCAGAGTCTCTTTGCACACTGTGTCGGTCAGCTTTTTGTCGCGGTGACCAAACTACCTGACAAGAACAACTTAAGAGAAGGAAAAGTTTATTTTGGCTTACGGTTTCAGAGGTTCAGTCCATGGTCGGCTGGCTCCAAGACAAAAACATCACGGCGGCAGGAAGTGGTGGAGGAAAGCTGCTCAACTCATGGCAGCCAGGAATCAGAAAGAGAGAGAGGAAGGGGCCAGGGACGGATAGACAGAGTCCTCCGGGTCATGCCCTCAGTGACGCACCTCCTCCAGCCATGCCGACCTCTGAACCTTGGTGCATTGGAGACCCGACTCTCAACACATCATGAGCTTTTGTGGGGGACATTGCAAACCCAAACCATACCACAGGTGCTGTGTCCCTGCCTGGGAAGCCCTGCCCCATCTTCATGTGATTGGCTCCCTGCTATCGCTGGGGTCCCAACATGGCCCCTTGCAGTACAGCCTCTGAGCACGCTGTACATAATCTTCCCTTCCACCCTTCACAGCCAGTTTCCTTTCTGTCTTTTTTTTCTTTAATTGGTGCATTATAATTATGCATCATACTAGGACATAGAGTGATAAAAACAGACATGCACACAACTCATGGAGCACTCCCCTCTGGATCCCACACCCCTCCCCTCCCCATACATGTCTTTCTTTGAGATTGGCATTGGTAGTTTAACAGACGTACATAGCATTATTTCAACTGTTACCTACTCTACATCTCTGTCCCCCACCCTTCCTCCCCCAAACCCCCTCAATCACTCCATGAGATTCTCTACTTGTCTATCTGAGGTTAACCCTTATTTCCCAATTTCTCTCTAGCTTCCACATATGAGAGAGAACATACAACCATTCTCCTTTTGAGACTGGTTAATCTCACTTAGCATAATATTGTCAAGTCCCATCCATTTTCCTGCAAATGTCATAATTTTGTTCTTCCTTATGGCTGAGTAAAATTCCACTGTGTGAATATGCCACCGTTTTGTGATCCATTCACTTGTTGATGAACACCTAGGCTGGTTCCATATTTTGGCTATTATGAATCGTGCTGTTATAAACATGGATATGCGTATATCGCTATAATATTCCCAATCGAAAAATGGGCAATTGAACTAAATAGACACAACTCTCTGTTTTAATTGCCATGTGACCTTCTCAGTATCCAAATTGGGGGATTGTTTGTTTGTTTGTTTGTTTGTTTGTTTTCCCCACCAAGATGTAAACCCCACTAGGGCAGGGACCTTCCTATCGTGCGCCCACTATGACCCCATGCCTAGGGGAGATCCTGGCTCAAAGCAGACCTTCAGCCAAGAGCTGCAGAATGAAAGGAGGGGACTGAAGTTGGGGTGTGAGCAGGTCCACACAGAGCCAAGTCCAAGCTCCTAACTCACGTGCCCGCATGGCTGCTCCGGTGCCAGCCTTCTGAGGAGACGCACGGAGCGCAAATGGCATCCTCCTGCCCAAAAAATTGCACGGGCCAGAAAATAGCTCCCAGGTCACACCTGAAGTCCCCTCTGCAGTGTCCCACCGTGTCCAGCTGTGTCCCATATAGAAAGGTCTGCAGACCTGCCTTGAGCTCTCTGTGCCCCTTCAATGCCCCAAAGTCCTCTCTGCTCATAATAGGACCAGTTTCATCCCAAGGAAAGTTGCCTGACCTTTCTACAGCCCATGTGCACAGGCCTCCTGGCGTCATATTTGTAGTAACAAAACCCACACCGCATTAGACTTGCTGTCACAGGGCTTCTAAAAGCCTTCAAGTCAGGTGACACAGAACTAAGAATCCCGCTTGAAGACACTGGAAGTATGACCTCTCTTTATCAGCATAGCGGCCATGCTTCAACAACGGCTCCTGCGCAAGGGTCTTCGTGGAAAGTAACAGGTAAAGGGTCGACAATTTGGAAGGTGGCAGGTGTGGGGTGTGGGGAAGACCAGTGATTTGAGTTTGATACATTAAGACAAATGTATGTTTAAAGCATATATTTTTGCAGAGTTTTTTCCCCCATAAACACAACAGCAATATTAACCTTTAAAAGGGACTGAGACATGCGGATGATAAATGATTTTTGTCTCCCTAGATCTTCTCTTAGAAGCCCTAACTGGAAAAAGAGCAAAAGAGGAGGATGCTATTTTACCTGTCACCTCAATTTTAAATGTACTCTGTCACTCTAGCCAGCATTTCGTCACCTTAAGACACTGATTTGTGCTTGGGAAAATTTATGGCCATTTACTGCAGTCATGCACTGAAGTTCCCGAGAGATTTTGGACTCTTAAAACAAAGATAAATCTTCCTCTCTCATCTTCAGTGCCGGGTTATTTTTACTCATTAATAACAGGGACCCGTCGGTTACGCTTTAATCGGTACCCAATGTCATTTTTCTTGTGTGCATACGCATTGGCAACCAAAGAGGGCTTGAAATGATGGGGGAAGGCTGGGGAAAAAGAAAGTTACAGGGAGGCCCAGAAACACAGCAAGGGGCGTGCCCGGCTTCACTTGACTTCTGAACAATGAATGAGAAAATTTCAGAGTGAGGTAGGGAAGCACTTCCGGGTCACATGGGTAGGGGTGTTCCCAAGCTAACCAGGAGCCAGCCAGGGTCAGGAGCCAGACTGGTGCGTCCCTGCCCTGCTCAGCCCACTCAAGACAGTCATGTCACCTGAGCTCAGAGCACAGGAGGCATGAGGAGCTCAGAGGGAACAGGACCTTAGTCTAGTGTCGGGGGCCCTTGTGGGTGACAGCTTTCCAGAAAGAAATCACTTAAACAGGGAGATGCAAGCCTAGTAATGTTAAGAATGTGTAGAGACTGGCTCAGAACTAGACTCTGAAATAAAAATAAAAAGAAAAAGAAAAAGAAAAAGAAAAAGAAAAAGAAAAAGAAAAAGAAGGAAGAGCTGGGCACAGTGGCGCATGCTTGTAATCCCAGTACTTGGGAGGCTGAGACAGGAGGATTGCAGGTTCGTGGCCAGCCTCAGCTACTTAGTGAGGCCCTCCGCAACTTAGTGAGACCCTGTTTCAAAATAATAAAAAATAGGGCTGGAGGTGTAGCTTGGAGGTAGAATGCCCCTGGGTTCAATCCCCAGTATTGCAAAAAAGAAGGAGGAGGAGGAGGAAGAGGAGGAGGAGGAGGAAGAGGAGGAGAAGGAGGAAGAGGAGGAGGAAGAGGAGGAGGAGGAGGAAGAGGAAGAGGAGGAGGAGGAGGA
>PVJS01019719.1:0-33405 GCA_004027185.1 Glis glis
TAAAAAAAAAAAAAAAAACCTGAGCTCCTCCTGTCTCAGCTTCCCAAGTAGTGGGATTACAGGCTTGGGCCACTATGCCTGGTTAGTAAAGCCTTCTTAAAATTGCCTTTAAAACTTGCTCAGCACCAATCAGCACAAATCTTAAGAGTGCAGTACTATGAAAAGTAAAGTCTCCCACATCCTCCAAAAGGACAAGTTTTCCAATTGTACCATGCACTGCTGCTTCAAGATTCCAGGCGACTGATTTTATGAGAATAAATTTAAAAGCCTGACACAATTGTTAACTCTCCAACAGAAGCACCCTGTTCATAGGTGAAAGATCACGGCTTCTCCTATGGAGAAGAGGGAGAAATCAATCCAAATTTCTAGTTTTCAATCAGAGAGGAACCACTGAAATAACTATTAATACAGACTTATGTGGTTTGAATTGAATGCTGTTGCCACATTCATTCGAAAAATACCAAAAAGGCCACATACCGATGCAAAATACCCAGGGAACACACTCGTGGTCAGTGAAGAAATTACTATTAAAAGGGGAAAACCCTAGAGAAGATTTAGTTAATTTTTTTCTTTTTGTAGTACTGGGAATTGAACCCAGAGGAATTCTACCTCCAAGCTACATCCCCAGACGGATTTCATTTCTTATTTGGAAACAGGGTCTCACTAGGTTGCTGAGAGCCTCACTAAATTGCTGAGGCTGTCCTTGAACCCGCGATCCTCCAAGTACTACAAGCGTGCACCACCACACCCAGCTGATTTAACGATTTTAAATTAATTTAACTCCAATATACTATAAGCAGATTAACCCTAACTTATAAAACAAACCACCTCTCAGAAACTGTTACTTATGTGCTCTTCTAGTCCCCAGCGGAGGGAGAACTTCGCATGTAGCCTGTTGTTGTAATACATGCTTCCTGCAGCCTGGCAGGCCGGCAGCCAGGAACTCCCCTAGCTCAGTCACTGAAAGTCCGACCTGCCATCCATTGGACAGCAGCAGGGTCTCCCCACCTCTTCCAAGTGACGGACACAGCCTGCTCAACTCTTACAGAAAAACCCGCCACCAACCAGTCTTTTCTTCCCTCCTTCTGTCCTACCACCTAATTCCCAATTAATTGGCCCTCAGATGATTAAGTAAAGCAAATAAAGATCTTTTTCTTACATTTTTAAAAACTTATTTATTACAAAAGAGTCAAGGAACTTCCATGGGAGACTTTGGAGGAAATAAAGTCTTAAAAAGGAACCCAAGCCAGGCGTGGTGGCGCACGCTTGTAATCCCAGTACTTGGGAGGCGGAGACTGGAGGATCCGGGTTCGCGGCCAGCAGCTACTTAGTGAGGCCCTCCGCAACTTCATGAGACCCAGTTTCAAAATAAAGTATAAAAAAAAAAATAGGGCCGGGGGTGTAGCTCGGAGGTAAAACGCCCCTGGGTTCAATCCCCAGTACCGCAAAAAAAAAAAAGGAACCCAGTCTTACACTCTAGTACCATTCATTCATTCAGCTAATAGCTTAGTACCTACCCTGTACTAGACTGTAAGACAAAAACCTCCAGCCTACCCAGAGCGTACATTCTGAGAAAAACACACAAGCTCTGCTTCTACATGCAGCCGGTCGTTACTGACATTTTGCTCCTTAACACATAAGTGGGATAAAGAATGTAATAATCGAGCCAGGCGTGGTGGTGTGGTGGCTCAAGCTTGTAATCCCAGTACTTGGGAGGCTGAGACAGGAGGATCCAGGTTCGCAGCCAGCCTCAACTACTTAGTAAGGCCCTCCGCAACTTAGTGAGACCCTGTTTCAAAAATAAAGAATAAAAAAAAAAATAAGGCTGGTGGTGTAGCTTGGAGGTAGAATGCCCCTGGGTTTAATCTCCAGTACCGCAAAAGAAAAAAAATGCAATAATCAACTTAGACCAAAACACCTAGCAAACAGTCACAGAGGCTGGCTCCCAGTGCACTGCACACACACCAGTACACCTCTGCCTTCTTTAGCGACAGTCCAGGTTCTAAAAGGGACAAATAAGAAAGTATCTCCTACAAGAAGGCGGTATCTATGGGCTGTGTTTATACAAGTAAACCAAGTCCCTAAAACACTTTCAACAGCTTGCCAAAGAAAAGGCCAATGATGTCAGTGTTTTCAAAAAGAGCCCTCTTTCTTCTTGATAGCATGGTACTGATGTTCTTAAAGCCAGGGTCCCTTCCTGTTTACAAACAGCGAGACGAAATGGAAGGGGCCTTGCAGTTTGCTAGGAGAAATTAAATGGGGAGAGATACAACGAACACAGAATGTCCAGATAGAGTTTATCACACAAAGGGTTATGTAACAAAAAAGTTTTAATAAGTAAAAATAAACTTAAGTAAAAAATTTAATAAGAACAAAATGACATGTCATAAGAACAAAATGTTATTCTGTTCTTAAAATAACAAGTACTTCTAATGTTACAGCTTTGCTTTTGCTTAACTAATAAGTTTGCTTGTATTATATCATTGTTTGGGAATTTTTTAAAACTGTCTTTTGAAAGGACTTTAATATTTCTTCATGGACTCTGTTCTGGTATAAATCGAACAAAAGAATGCACAACACAACTGTGTTACAAAATCACTACTTTTATTTGTCTTTTTCCTGTTGTGAGTAGTGTTAAATTCAGCACTAATACTCTACACCTTTACTCATAGGTCGCAGTGAAAATTCACCCACACTCTATACGGTGACAGACTAAAATCTGTATAACATCTTTCAGCATATTAAATGTAATCAATCATTAAGGAATGACAATAGAAATTCGACCATAAGACAAAAACTGGTGTCGACCCCCACTGAGCTTTTCTCTCCATCCCAGAGTGGGGCCCTCAGAAGTACCTGCACACTGTCCCAACTGTGACCCAGAGCCTTGGAGTCTGTCCTCCTGTTCAGAGGACTCGTCAACTCAACTGAGGGCAAAGCAACCTCTAACCACACTCCAGCCCGACACCCCCCACGCGTTACGACTCTGATCCCTTTCATCAGATATGAACAACTTATCAGGCATTTCCAAGAGCAGCGGGGACAGCAACATACAGTACAAAGTCACTCACATAAGTGACTCCTGGAAATGGGAGTTCAAGGCTCTGGACTCTCTCTCATTCACATCTGCTTCTTTACTGGACCTCACTTTCCAGAACTTAGGGACTTCCACGCTGATGTTTCAGGAACCAGGTGGGTACTCACTCAGTATTTAAACAACACCCACGAGCCAGCCACTGGGCTAGACACCGATAGGGGACCAAAACCACTCTGTCCTCAAGGGGAGACGTTCACTGGAATGTGAACAAGGTGAGGGGTGTCAAGGTTTTCAGGAACGTCGAGACTTTCTTAGGACTAGTAGTAACAGATGAATGGAAACCCCAAATTATGAAATAATGCCAAGTCGTCATTTTTTTTTTTTTTTTTTTTGCTGTACCAGAGATTGAACGCAGGGGCGTTCTACCTCCGCGCTACACCCCCAGCCCTATTTTTTATACTTTTTATTTTGAAACCGGGTCTCACGAAGTTGCGGAGGGCCTCACTAGGTAAAAAGAGAAAGAGAGACAGGGAGAGACAGGAAGAGAGAGAGAGAGCGAGCGCACGAACTGAGGCTGGCCGCAAACCGGGATCCTCCGGTCTCCGCCTCCCAAAGTACTGGGATTACAAGCGTGCGCCACCACGCCCAGCTTCCAAACCGTCTTTAATTCATTCCTTTGCTTTAACTTCGAATTAAGCATCAAGAAGGACTCAGGCAAGATGAATCACTAAATGATTGAGTCTTAATACTTTCATCCTGAAGTAAATTCTCAATGCACGTGAAGATGTGAGCATTATGAAAACAGTTCCAAAAGGAAAAAAATCATGCCTTAAATTATTAGTTCACTGCCAGCCATGGTGGCACATGCCTGGAATCCCAATACTTGGGAGGCTGAGACAGGAGGATCGCAGATTCAAGGCCAGCCTCAGCAATGTAGCATGACTCGCAGCAACCTAGTGAGACCCTATTTCTTTTTTTTCTTTTTTTTTTTTGTGGTACCGGGTATTGAACCCAGGGACATTCTACCTCCGGGCTATACCCCCAGCCCTATTTTTTATTCTTTATTTTGAAACAGGGTCTCACTAAGTTGCGGAGGGCCTCACTAAGTAGCTGGGGCTGGCCACGAACATGTGATCCTCCTGTCTCAGCCTCCCAAGTAGTGGGATTACAAGCATGCACCACCACGCCCAGCTATGAGACCCTATTTCAAAAACAATAAAATAGGACTGGGGGTATAGATCGGAGGTAGCATGCTCCTGGGTTCAATCCCCGGTACCACCAAAAAATATGTTATTTCACTTATTTGTTCATTAATATTGAAAATAAACATAAGATTAACCTCAATGTAAAGTCAACATTACAAATGAGCTTCCTTAGCCAACAGAGGGGAGAAAGCAGATGTTTTAGAAGCTGCTGGTACGTGTTTTCTTTTTTTTCTTTTTGCTGTACTGGGGATTGAACCCAGGGGCATTCTATCTCTGAGCTACACCCCCCAGCCCTATTTGTTATTCTTTATTTTGAAACAGGGTCTCACTAAGTTGCGGAGGGCCTCACTAAGTAGCTGAGGCTGGCCGCGAACCTGGATCCTCCGGTCTCAGCTTCCCAAGTACTGGGATTACAAGCATGCGCCACCACGCCCGGCTACGTGTTTTCTTTCTCATCTATAGCTTAAGAGGGTCCAGCGTCCCTTCCAGCTCCACAGGAGTCAGATGACAGGGACTTTAATTCCAGGTTTCCATGTGCAAATTGAGATTTACTAAATTCAGTATTTATTAGGTAAACTATACAATGTTTCAGAAGGGACTACAATGTATCCGTTAATATTGTCTAACTTCATCATCCGACTCTGGACAAAATGCTTAGTTAGCCTTCTGAATAGCAAGCTCCTCCGAGATAAACCAGGAGAAACTGTATTTCAGGATAAATACATTCAGAATAGCATTACCAAAGGAAATACAAATACATTGAACAGAAAAAGAATGGCTATTATTTGTGAAAAAAAGTAACATGGCAATATATCTGGGGGCATTAGATAAGCAGTCGATGAAGCAAGGGTCCAAATCAGTATTAATATCGTAGTTAAGCATCCAATCAGCAAAAGAAAAGCATTCTCCTTTAGAGGATAAATCATACAGGCCTTTTCCCATCAGGGATAAACCATGCAGGCATGACGCTAATGCCAGACTGTCCGTACAGACCCAACCTGTGTGCTCTTTAGCTCCCCAATAGCACTGCTTTTAAAATACTGAGTTGGCTAAAAAGCACACAGCAGTCTGTATTTCCTGTAATAAAATAGTACAGCCACAAGTTCAGATCATCTGAAAACGACTTGCTTTCCTACGACTCTTAACAGCTTAAAGGACACTTCTATCACTTCCGGGAAAATATAAAAATTCCCAAAGTAATCTTTGTCCACATTATAACCCCATGCGTTTACACAGGTAATACCCCAAATCAGGTCTGTGAAACACTGTGTCAATCAATATTGTAAGCTCTCCTGGAAAACTAAGAGCTCAGAGAGTAATGGGCAGAGCCTCAGCTTTCTAGGTGGGTAGCCATGGGCAAGGGACTGAACCTCTCTAAACCCAGGTTCATAAGGTGCACTATGGTATTTATTATAAGAGTTAGCTATAGTACCGGATTGTTGTGAGAATCAAATGCTAAGGTACAGGACACCTAACAGTCCCTGAAACACAGTAAGTGCTGGGGATGGGGGATATTATCTACTACTACAACCATCACCATTATCATCAGTTCTAGTAACTTGGAAGTTTGTTTTAGTCTATCTCAGAGAATGTTTAACAATAGCTAGACTTTTAGGTAGATTACCAGACCAATTGAAATCTAACATCTCTAAATCAACAGTATTCCACTCATTACTTTTTTTAAATTGGAGATATTTTACGCATATATTAGTTTAAACAAATCCAACATATAGAAATGGATACACCAAAACAAAAAGAGGTGGGGAGATACTAATCCCTTTAAAGGAACCATCACCCATCCCTCTTAAACATAGTTTAGTTACACCTAAATTATGGTGAGATTATGCACAGGCACACACTGTACACCCACAAAGTTGAATATGTATTAATTCCATTCCAACTTTTCTTCCTAACATAAACTTAGTTTTGTTAAGCTGATGCCCCCATTTGGAAGAGAAGTACCCCATTCATTCTAGGGTGGCCCCCCAATACTTCCAGAGGTCAAATGTTCACTGACACCAGCTTTCTCCACAGGACCTAGGCCCTCCCACATCTGTCTATTCTGATGTTACCACATACACTACAGAAGTGTCGACTTCTGGAATTAAATTTCAAAGTCACAAAATACAAATGTCTTTAGAGTTGCCTCTTTGTTTAATGGACAAAAAGTGCTCTTTAAAATCTCTTTTGTTCAATGATTGTCAAGACAAACCAGTACTGCTACAGTCAGGTAGACCACGAAAAAAGGCACTCAACCATGACAGAGCAAACAAAAAACTGTTAACTGAGGTTAAATGATACATCCCGTCTCTCTAGACATAGGACTGTTCATCAACAAGCTAGTTTGCATAGCAGACAAGCCGACGTATCAGTCAAGACAGGGAAGTCATTTCTAAAAGATTACAGACTTAACTATTTAGCCAACTCAATTCCCCAGGATTGAACAATTCCCCTATCAATGAACAGAAAACAACTATCAACAGATCACCTAACTACTTTCAAATTCTTACTTCAGCTATTATCCGACATACACAATAGAAGAGGAAGAGGGAAAATATTCCCAGAGACTATCATACAATTTCAAGAGAAAATAAAGCTATTTAGACAGCTTTTCTAAATGCTTACAGGATGTCTCAACTGATCTCAAATTTAAAACCTGGACTAAGAGTGTAGCTCTGTAGTAGAGTGTGTGCTTATAGCATGTGCAAAGACCTGGGTTCAATCCCCAGCACACGAGCGCGTACACACACACACACACACACGCACACGCACACTCAAATTACATTAAACCAGAAAGATTAGAAAGAAAAAACATCAGCTCTCATTTCCAATCAAGAAAAGTTATCTTTGTTTAAAAAGAAAAAGAATGTAAAACTACTCAGTCCCCTCTGCCAGATTATACTCACACATCAATCTTTAAGATTTTGCTTCTCCACAAATAAACAGAAATTTAAATTCAGCCAGCAAGTGGCTGTTTTTTAAATATCTTCTTGGACTATAACAAGTGTTATAAATGTTAACCATTTTAATCTAAGTTCTTTTTACAATGATCTATATTTCAGTGGTGAAATATTATACGGCACAGACACGTCTCATTATATCAACCACCTTGACAAGGGACCGCACAGCCTGCCCCCAGAGTCTTCATTTCTACTGTCTCATTTCATCTCTCTCACTCCCTTTATTCTGGTAAAAATTAATCAACCAAGCAATGGGAAAAAATTGAAAGCATATTTATTTTGACTTGCAGTTCTCACATAGTTCTCATTGGCTTGCCACACACAGCACCTAGGCCCAGATCAAAACAGGTCTAATGGGTATCTTTGACAAGTTTAAGTTCTCTTGTGATTGCACATCAGCTTTTTGTGCCTAGTGTATACAACGTGATGTGTTTAGAGATAAGGATACACCTGTGAGACCATTAAGCCACCAGCACTATCAATGAGTTCATGGCTAAGTTTCTTCCCACCCCTGTTGTGTTTTTTGTCGTTTTCCTTTTGTGGTAAGAGCACTTAGTATAACTCTATCCCTCTTCGGAAATGGGGGCAGTGGGGGAGGAAGAGCTGGGGATGGAACCCAGGGCCTCCTGCACGCTAGGCAAGCACTATGCCACTGAACCCCAACCCCTCTTAGGTAATTTTTAAGTGTACAGTATGTTAATCATAGGCCCTGTGTTGTATAGTAGGGCTCCAGATTTTCTTTTTACTTTTTTTTTTTTTTTTTTTTTTTTTTTTGCTGTACTGGGGATTGAACCCAAGGACATTCTACCTCTGAGCTACACCCCCGGCCCTATTTTTTATTCTTTATTTTGAAACAGGGTCTCACTAAGTTGCAGAGGGCCTAAGTAGCTGAGGCTGGCCTCGAACCTACGATCTTTCTGTCTCAGCCTCCAAAGTACTGGGATTACAAGCGTGTGCCACCACGCCCAGCTCAGATCTTTATATTACATCAGTGAAACTTTGAACCAGACATCAGCTTCTTCATTGTTGTTGTTTCCGCTTCTCTACCTCTCTGTTGGGAGCCTTGGCATTCTATCCAAGCAGACAGTCCCCTGCCACCTGCCTCTTTGTCCCAATGGTAGGCACATGATTCAGCTGGCCAAAGTACACCACCTACCATGTCTCAGTGATAGGTCCACACTGAGCAAGGGACCCACAACGGATAGGGCCTTAACACAGGTAACCACAGGCCCAGGTTCATGTGCAACAATCCCAATATGTGCTTGTTGTCCTGGCCTAATTTTAATCTCAAAAGTACTCAGGTTTAAGTCAGGCAAGGTGGCACACACCTGTAATCCCAGTACTTGGGAGGCTGAGCCAGGAGGATCACAGGTTTGAGGAGAGCCTCAGCAACATAGCGAGACTCTCAGCAAGTTAGTGAGACCCTGTTTCAAAAGCAAAAAATAAAAAGGGCTGGGGGTGTAGCTCAGAGGTAGAATGCCCCCTGGGTTTCATCCCCAGTATCACAAAAAAGAAAGCATACAGATTTACACTATGGGGTCTACTCTAGTTTGGAGCTGGAGGGGCCTCCAAAGGCCCATGTATTGACGGCTTGGTCACCATCCTGTGGCGCTACTGGGAGGTGGTAGAATCTTTAGGAGGTCGGCCTAGTGGAAGGAAGATAGGTCACTGGGAGCGTGCCCTTGAAGGAGACAGTGGTTCCCCGGCCTCTTCCTGTTTCCCAGGCGCCACAAGGTGAGCAGGCCTCCTCTACCTTGCACTCCCACCACAGTGTACCATGCTGCCACAGGCCCAGAGCAACAGGGCCAAGCAACCCTGGGCCAAAACCACGAGGCAAAATAAACCTCTCCTCCTTTCAGCTGACTTTTCTCCTTTAATTTCAGAGCCGCCTCCAGTAGTAACAACTAAAAACGTCTCCAAGGGCAGCTTTACTTAAAGACCTTTTTTAAAAGGCCTCACATGGCCAGGTGCAGTGGTGCATACCTGTAATCCCAGTACTTGGGAGGCTGAGACAGGAGGATTGCAGGTTCAAGGCCAGCGTGCGATAACTTAGCAAGACCCAGTTTCAAAATAAAAAGGGCTGGGGATGTAGAACAGAAGTAAAACATCCCAGGGATCCATGCCCAGTACCACAAAGAAAAAAGAAATGTGTCCAAAGGGTTGAAATCGCCTGTTTGAGAACCACTGCTCCAAAGAAAAGGGGTGACTGTTGTCTGGAATTCCCAGAGCTGGAAGAAAGATAACAGCCTCACATTCTAGCCACCATGGAAAGAGTGCCGATCTGGGAGCAAAGTCAACAGAGGGAAAGGAGAGCAAGGAGGGAGAGCGCCCCCGCCATCATGTGAACCCTGGGGCTGGGAGCATCCGAAGCAATCCGCTCCTCAGTCTTCACTCGTGGGACCCAAACTCCCTTTCAGGCTTCAGCCAGATTTAGTTACCTTTCTCTAACTTGCAACTGAAGCCAATGAATGAAGATACATACACAGTATGTTTTATACCAAGAGCTGAACTGTCAGCCAGGCAAGGTAGCATGTGTCTGTAGCCCCAGCTGCTCCAGAGGCTGAAACAGAAGGATCGCTTAAGCCCAGGAGTTCAAGACCAGCCTCTCTCATCTAATCCTCTCTCCAATCCTGGTGTGAGGGTCTTTTAAGTACAGACAGAATAAAGTATGAAACAGAGGAACAGAGACATTTCTTGATATAATCAGACATTTATGCCTACTTTTTCTCCCGCCCCCAGCCCACTCTGCTGTTGCCTCTTCTCAGTTTATACTCCAGAAACAGGACGATCGCAGGTTCGAGGCCAGCCTCAGCAACTTAGGGAGACCCTCAGCAACTCAGCGAGACTGTTTCAAAATAAAAACTAGAAAGGGCTGAGGGAGAGTAGCACAGAGGTAGAACATCCTCAGTGCCAAAAATATTTTTTAATTAAAAAATATATTTATAAGCCGGGCGTGGTGGCAAAATTCGTATCTTGCCAATCCCCTGATTGAAACTTCTCGACGCCCGCCCCCATCCTCAGAATGGTCTTTAACCTGCTTTTATTTATTTAACGTGCTTTTATTGGTGCATTGGAGTCTCACATCACAATGAATATCTATTTGATATTAACATACATGCACACAGCTCTTAGTGTCCCCCCCCCGGCCCCCCATAAGAAGTACCGAGAATGATGTTGGTATATTTTCACATGTACACATTGTTTATGATAGTAATTCCACTGATTTTCTTCTTTCTTGTCCTTCCCCTTCCCTTGTACCACTTCCCTTGCCCCACTGAGGTTCTCCATTATCAACCGGAGTCCCTTGTGTGTCCCCACTACTCCCTAGGTTGCACATATTAATGAAAACATATGACCCTTCTTTTTTGTGATTGGCTGATCTCGTTCAACATAATGTTCTCCAGATCCTTCCATTTTCTTGCAGATGTTATTTTGTTCTTTATTGCTGAGTAGAATTCCATTGTGTGTACTTCCCACAATTTTGTAATCCACTCCTCTGTTGATGGACACCTAGCTTTTACAAGGCCCTTAGCCCCTGCCTGTTGCTCAGCACCTCCGTCCCCACCCACCAACACTCTAGCCCACCTTGGCTCCGATTCCAGCCACAGGACAGGCCCTGCCTGGCCTCCAGGCCTCTGATACATTTCTCCTGGGCTTGGAGAACTCCTCTTCCCCACTCCTCACCTGGGAAGCCCAAAACTCTCCCTCCAGTCTCAGGTTACTACAGGTTGAGTATCTGAGTCGAAACACTTGGGACCAGAAGTGTTTCGGGGTTTTCAGATTTTGGAATATTTGAATAGACATAATAAGGTATACTGGGGATAGAACCCAAGTCTAAACATAAAATTCATTTATATGCCAGGCGTGGTGGTGCACACTTGTAATCCCAGTACTTGGGAGGGTGAGACAGGAGGCTCGCAGGTTCACAGCCAGCCTCAGCTACTTAGCGAGGCCCAACACAACTTAGTGAGACCTTGTTTCCAAATAAGAAATAAAATCAGGTTGTGGGTATAACTTGGAGGAAGAATGCCTCTGGGTTTAATCCCTAGTACCAAAAATAAAAGAAAAACTAAAATTCATTTATGTTTCATTTATACCTTATACACATAGCCCAAAGGTAATTTTATGTAATAGTTTTAACAATTTTGTGCATAAAACAAAGTCCCATGGTGTGGAGTTTTCTCATGGTATGGAATTTTCCACATATGATGTTATGTCACAGCTCAGAAAGTTCCAGATTTTTTATTTTTTGTTTGTGTGATACCAGGGATTGAACCCAGGAGCATTCTACCTCCGAGCTACACCACCAGCCCTATTTTTTTATTCTTTATTTTGAAACAGGGTCTCACTAAGTTGTGGAAGGCCTCGCTAAGTAGCTGAGGCTGGTCACGAACCTACAATCCTCCGGTCTCAACCTCCCGAGTACTGGGATTACAAGTGTATGTCACCACACCTGGCTATATTTCAGATTTTGGAGCATTCTAGATTTCAGATTAGGGATGCTCAGCATGCTCAGCATGTACTTCCTTGAAGTCTTCTTTGAACCCCCAAACTAGTAGTTAGCCCTATTAACTATGGCCATAGCATCCCATACTTATTCAACATAAATGAAATTATTTTTAAATTAATGTCTTCATGCTGGGCATGGTGGCACATGCCTCTAATCTCAGTACTCGGGAGGCTGAGACAGGCAGATCACAGGTTCACAGCCAGCCTCAGCAACTTAGACCCTTGCAACTTACTGAGACCCTGTTTCAAAATACAAAATAAAATAGGGCTGGGGTGTAGCTCAGAGGTAGAATGCCCCTGCGTTCAATCCCCAGTACCCCCCGCGTGCACACACACACAAATTAATGTCTTCCTTACTAGAACTATCATGGGTGGGGTGCTTTCTACAACTAAGGGGTGTTCTACCTCCAAGCTACACCTGTAGCTGTTTTTATTTTTTATTTTGAAACAGGGCTTCCTTAAATTGCTGAGGCTGTCCTTGTACCTGAGATCCTCCTGTCTCAGCCTCCCACGTACTGGGATTACAGGCTTATGCCACCATGCCCGGCTTAGAACCCTACCTTCTGCAGAGATATACAGGGTCTCTTTTCACTATTAAACCTCTAGCAACTAGCCCACAATAGCTGAAGTTCAGTGACTTGACACCTCTCCTGCACAGTCAACAGCGATAACTATGAACAGCCTTAATGTTTTTCTACACCTAGCAAACACATATTGCATTCACTACGGTTCATGCACTTTCAAAATACTTTAAAAATAATTTAATCCTGGCAACAATTTTTTTTTTGTGGTACTGAGGATTGAACCCAGGAGCATTCTACCTCCTAGCTACACCCCCATTATTTAATACACCCCTATTATTTTATTCTTTATTTTGAAACAGGGTCTCACTAAGTTGCGGAGGGCCTCACTAAGCACCTGAGGCTGGCCGCGAACCTGCGATCCTCCGGTCTCAACCTCCCAAGTACTGGGATTACAAGTGTACGCCACCACGCCTGGCTTCCTAGCAACATTTTAAAGATTTGACTACTACCCATTTTTTTTTTTTTACAGAAAAGGAAATCAAGGAACAGAAAGATAAGCAATTTGCCCACAGTCACACAATAAGTAAACGTGACATCAAAGACGATGACCTTCGGTATCTCTGCGTGCTGCCCTTGACTTGCATCTCACAAAATAAAAGCAGAACTATCTGCCAGGTTCCCACATAAATGAACTGACATGTCACTGGCACTCCACTCCCTAGTACTTTTGGCCTTGTCCTCAAAACTTTCCAGAAAGGACTTCACTAATGTGCTGGATTTCTACACACCACAGATGGGTTCTCCTATTTAACAAATGAGAGGCCTATATTCAGCTCCATGCTTCGAAATACTGCTAGCTTGAAAGAAAAAAAAACACACGTTTATCACTGCTTCTGCCGTCACTATTGCCAAAGCCACAACTGTGCTCAACTTCAATGAAAGGATGCCGGGACAGACTCTTTCACAATAACAATAATAATAAGCACCTACCACAGTCAGGCAGGGTTCTGAGATCTTTTAACGCCTAATGTGAGGGTTAAATCCCACCACCCAGCCAGGTGTGGTGACATGTACCTGGAGTCCCAGATACTTGGGAAGCTGAGGCAGGAGGATGGTTTAACTCCAGGCATTAAGAGTTCAACCCTGGCAGCATAGCGAGACCCTGCGCCAAAGAAAACAAAAACCAAAAAACTAAAAGAACACCAACCAGTGAGGTAGAGGTCTTACCATGTCTATTTCACTAATTAAAAAACTCAGGCACCGAGGGCTTATGTAAATTGCCCAAGGTCATAGAACTAACAAATATCAGAGCCAACTTTATAGTCAGAAGGAAAAAAAACACTCAATGGTTTAGAAACCATTAGCCATCCTGTATTCAGACCTGAGGTGACACTGCTGTGGCTAAATCGAGTTCCTCCAGCCACAGACATCACCAGCCTCGTTGTGACAGAGCAGTGCCCCAGCACCCAAGGGCAGGAGGCGCCGGCGGGTGCACGAGTCAACAGCGAGGAGAAATCACACTCACCGGCGAAGTATTAAGTGGCACCGGATTAACATCTTCCTCAAGAAACACAGGGAAGAAATTCTAGTTGGACCAGGGAGGCCGGCCTAGCCGTGGCAACTAACATGGCGTGTGATTCCTGTCCATCTTGGAGTTTAAAGAGAGGCCTGCCCTCAGAATTAAGTGTCAGGGGTTTCGTGGTATGTGTGTGTGTTTGTTTAAAGAGAAGGATGTCAAGGCTTTCTCAATACAAAAGCATCCTTTGGCATGTCTATAAATTGCATTCCTGTATCAGGATAATTAAGTAAAGCAGGCCATGGCTCCTGTTTGCTTTGAGGGCTAACCACAAGATGCCAACCGATCCTGCCTAAAATTCATGTTCGTCTGACCTGACCGGATCCACAGTTACCAGAATTCTACATTTGCATTATATTTATGAATATGAATATTCATAAGAACTCATAATCAACAATGTTTTTATCTATAGTCTAACACTGGAAGTCTAATTCTATGGACACAAAAGGGCTTTTAAGTGAGGCATGGTGGCACATGCCTGCAATCCCAGTTATTTGGGACGCTGAGACAGGAGGATCACAGGTTCAAGGACAACCTCAGCAATTTAATAAGACCCTCAGCAACTTAGCAAGACCCTGTTTCAAAGTAAAAAATAAAATAGGTCTGGGGGTGTGGCTCGAATGTAAAAATACCCTAGGGTTCGATCCCCAATACCACAGATTGAGAGGGACGGGGGCGGGGGGGAGGAAGTAAGGGAGAGGAGGGAAACAGTATATTTGTGAGTAGAGGTCTGTGTCTTATATAACGGATTTTCAATCAACACAATCTCTGAATGTCCATATTTAAAACACAAATTTGTTGGGAGGCTGAGACAGGAGGATCGCAGGTTCATGGCCAGCCTTAGCAACTTGTGAGGCCCGCCGCAACTTAGTGAGACCCTATTTCAAAATAAAGAATAAAAAATAGGGCTAGGAGCCGGGCGTGGTGGCGCACGCTTGTAATCCCAGTACTTTGGGAGGTGGAGACCGGAGGATCCGGGTTCGCAGCCAGCCTCAGCTCGCTCGCTCGCTCTCTCTCTCTCTCTCTCTCTCTGTCTCTCTTTCTCTCTCTACTTGGCCCTCCGCAACTTCGTGAGACCCGGTTTCAAAATAAAGTATAAAAAATAGGGCCGGGGGCATAGCGCGGAGGTAGAACGCCCCTGCGTTCAATCCCCGGTACCGCAAAAAAAAAACAAAATAGGGCTGGGGGTGTAGCTCAGAGGCAAAACCCCTGGGTTCAATCCCCAGTACCACAAAAAAATAAATAAATAAATAAATAAATAAAATAAAGAATAAAATGGGGCTGGGGTATAGCTCAGAGGCAGAATGCCCCTGGGTTCGATTCCCAGTATCAAAAAAATAAATAAAATACAAATTAGAAATCAATTTTAGTTATGATGATGATCCCAAGGAGCCTTAAAATCCAAATTTTAAATCATACTGTACTGAGCTAATAAATAATAGTCTAACTAGATCATCAAATATACACACATTCCGGATGACCAAGACTTATCATGACATCCCACCAGAAGACCTTGGGTCCAGCCATTCAGAGACAGCCTGTTACTGTGGTCAAGCATTCTGGAGTCAGACAAATCTGGCTTCCCATTCCAAGTCCGCCAATGCCAGATTGTGTGATGTGAACAAGCTATTAATCTCTCTATAGATCAGGAAACAGAATCATTTTATAAAATGTGGTTAACAACATTTCATTGATTTGGGGCACGGTACTGGGGTTCACTTGGGCATTCTACCTCTGAGCTACAGACGCAGCCTTTTTTTAAACAGGGTCTCACTAAGTTTCTGAGGGCCTCAATAAGTTGTTGAGGCTGACTTCGAACCTGTGATCCTCCTGTCTCCCAAGTACTGGGATTAGAGGCGTACACCACCATGCCTGGCTTCATTGATTAATTCTTAATATAATGCCTAAAATGAATTTATCACAAAGTAAAGCAAGTAGTAGATACTTAATCAAAGTTAGAGCTCATTGTAGTGGCACACACCTGTAATCCCAGTACTTGGGAGGCTGAGACAGGAGGATCACAGTTTCAACGACAGCCTCAGCAACTTAGCAAGACCCTCAGCAACCTAGTGAGACCCGGTGTCAAAATAAAAAATGAAATAGGGCTGGGGGTGTAGCTCAGAGGTAGAACACCCCTGAATTCAATCACCAATACAACACACACACACACACACACACACACACACACACACACAGCCAGGCACAGTGGTACATGCCTGAATTCCCAGTATTTGGGAGGTGGAGACAGGAGAATCACAGTTTCAAAGCCAGTCTGGGCAACTTAGTGAGACCCGGTCTCATTATAAAAAATAAAAAGTGCTGGGTATATAGCTCAGTGGTAGAGCACCCCTGGGTTCAATACCCAGTTATATCCCCCCAAAAAATTAGCTACTATGATTAATACTATTTAAATTACATATGCTTTAAATAGAAACATCTTTCGACTGCAGTTTGTAATTGCCTATTTGTCTCTGAAAGTAATTTTTAAAGGAAAGTCAGAATCATAATCTACAAATTTCTAAGTACTCCCCTACAAATCCTGAAATAAAGCCAACTAGACAAGTTCTTTAAAGATGCTATCAAAAGTCAAAGGAAAATGATAGACACTGGATCCCATAGGACAACGTCTTATTATATTTCTAAAAATCAAACTTTAAGTGACAAAAGGAGCCCTTCTTTTTACCAAGTGTGGTCAAATATAAACTGTTTACCAGGACACTGCCGCATGATTTATGGTAACCTGGTAGACCACAATTTTCCGTAATCATTGCCTCTCTTCCGATGCTCCCTACACACACATAGGGCAGATGATAAACAGCTACTAGAGTCACAGAATTCAAAACTGATTCTTTGGGAATTTGCCCAGGGGACTTTAAGGATTCCTTTGTGCAAAATAGGATTACCTAACAGCTCTTAGGAAAATCCCTCTTACAGCTGTGTCTGGCTGTCTTCTTTTTCTCACTGTGAATTTACATAGCAAATACAAGCACCATCCATTAAGTGGTTAGGGTTTCCAGCAAGTCTAATACTGGACTTCATGTCCTCAAAAAGCATCACTGTGATTTCAAATGTCTGAAGGCTCCAGTCATTGATGTGACTATCTCAGTACCTGGAGATCGCAGAGCCCTATCATCAACTCTTCCTTATCAGTGACCAGGGTGAGAGGCCTTTTGCCCTGCTTGAACCTCAGCTGGCTCACTAGATCTACAACAGCCCAAGTGACACCTTCTTCTTCACCTTCAAATCATTGTTAAGTGAGAAATTCTAGATACCGCTGAGTTTTGATTTGCCAATGTATTTTCAAAAGTTTTCAGCATCCTGAATTACATTCAAAATTTGGAAACCTTTCCAGAGTTTGACAACTCTGTCTTCTTGATTACATGCAAATGATATAGACAAATATAATGTCAGGAGTACTAAGTGCTAAAAGGTTAGATACCTGGTCTATAGGCCAGAGCAACCATTTTCAGGCAAGAAAAGGACCTTGATATTAGAACACATAACTGCAATTTAGATGATATATCATTAATTGCTAACCTTTGAGCATTTATCCTAAACACCTTACATGTATCAACTCATTTAATCCAACTAGTAACCCAATACAGTGGGTAGTATTATTATCTCCAATTTACAGACAAGGACAGACACAGAAAGACCAGGTTCCACTGTCTGTAGATGGCTGGGTTAGGACAGGGACCCCAATAGGCTATGCTTTTAATTTTCTATATTATATTCTCTCATTGGCTCTTTTACAGATAAAACACTGCCAGGCATGGTGGTGCAGATCTGTAATCCTAGTACTAGGGAGGCTGGGACAGGAGGATCACAGGTTCAAGACCAGCCTCAGCATGCCAGGCGTGGTGGCACATGCTTGTAATCCCAGTACTTGGGAGGCTGAGACTGGAGGATCACAGGTTTGTGGCCAGCCTCATCTACTTAGTGAGGCCCTCCACAACTTAATGAGACCCTGTTTCAATATAAAGAATAAAAAACATAGGGCTGGGGGGGGGGGCTTGGAGGTAGAATGCCCCTGGGTTCGATCCCCAGTTCTAAAAAAAAAAAAAAAAGTATCCTCAGTAATTTAGTGAGACTCTTAGCAACCTAGCAAGACTGTTTCAGAACCAAAAATAAAGGACTGGTGGTATAGCTTGGAGGTAGAATGCCCCTGGGTTCAATCCTGAGTGCCACAAAAAAAAAAAAAAAACACCCTCTTGTCTTACCTTTCTTCTAAATCTATATAATGCTCCCTGGTCCATCAAAAAAAAAAATCAGAAAAAAAAAAAGGTGACCAAGCTGGGCATGATGCACACACCTGTATTCCCAGTACTTGGGAGGCTGAGAGAGGAGGATCACACACACAGCCTCAGCAAGTAGTGATACTCTTATCAACCTAGCAAGACCCTATTTCAAAATAAAAATAAAAAGGGCTGGGAGTGTAGCTCAGAAGTAGAATGCCAGCTGGGCGTTGTGGCGCACACTTGTAATCCTAGTACTTGGGAGGCTGAGACTGGAGGATTACAGGTTCAAGGACAAGCCTCAGCAATTTAGTGAGGCTCTCGGCAACCTAGTGAGACCCTATTTCCAAAATAAGAAATAAAATCGGTCTGGAGATACAGCTCAGAGGTAGAATGCCACTGGGTTCAATCCCCAGTACCAGAAAAAGAAAAAAAGGCAGTGACCAAAGGGCCCTCAGCAGATGGGAGATTAGAGAGAGACAGCACTGGTCAAAGGACTGACCAGTCAGACATTCTAAATAAACACGGCTCCGCAGGTGGCGGTGTCTAAATCGGATCCACTCTCAATCAAGTTAAGGACCACCTGCAGAGAGTGAAACACTTCAAGCGTGTAAAACCTGTCTGGTGCCCCCTTAGCACAAGCCTGATTGTAATCATCTTCACAGTCAGCCTACAGCACACTAGACCAGACCCCGTGTGAGAGTTGAACACTCATCCCAGGCGATGTAGAGAGTCCGTGGTGATTTCCATTCAGGGAAAAATTACACTTGTAAGCTATTACCTTCTTAAAATATTTTATTTCCCATGCCTAATTTCCACCTAATGGGTGCATCTGCACAAAATTTACAATTATACTACTCTATCATTATTAGAGTGGTAAGTAGCAGAAAACCAACTCCAACTGTTTTTTTTTTTTTTTTTTTTTGCGGTACCAGGGATGGAACCCAGCTACCTCCAAGCTACATCCCCAGCCCTATTTTTTATTCTTTATTTTGAAACAGGGTCTCACTAAGTTGCGGAGGGCCTCACTAAGTAGCTGAGGCTGGCCGTGAACCCGGATCCTCCTGTCTCAGCCTCCCAAGTACTGGGATTACAAGCGTACGCCACCACGCCCAGCTCTCCAACTATTTAACAAATGTCCAGATGTGCACTTCAGGCAGTTATTTAACAAATATCCAGATGTGGGCTTCAAAGATAAAACAATCTATGGCTCCCACCACAGCACTGAGAACCCAGATATAATTAGCTGTCTCCTCCATGTGGTCGCAGCCTGGCTGCACTCACAGGCCCAAGATGATAGCCAGCAATCACAACCTAACAATACAGCAGACTAGAGAATCATTCTCTTTTGAGTCTCCTTGTCTGACAAAAGGAAACCTTTTCCTGAAATCTCCACAGACTTCCTATCACACTTACTGGCCAGAGCTGGGATCCAATTACGGAATCAGAAAATAGGTTTACCATAAGCAAGTGAGTTGAGTGATTCGAGATTCTCAGCCCCAAGTGCATGTTCTTTCCAGTTCCCCCGTCCCCCGTTCCCCCACCCCCGTGCGTGTGTGTGTTTTACTGGGGATTGAACCCAGGGGCATTCTACTTCTGAGCTACACCCAACCCCCAACCCTATTTCATTTATCTGGAAACGGGATATAAGTTGCTGAGGCTGGCCTCGAACCTGCAATCCTCCTGTCTCAGTCTCCAAAGTACTGTGATTATAGGTGTGTGCCACTATGCCCAGCTATATATGTTTTTTCATAAACTTTATATTAGGAGTTCTAGAGAAAAGATATTCTCTTCTGGGGGAAAAAATTCAAAACAAATAGTCCTTGCTGTTATTAAGCACTGATAGGGTTGTATAAAATGCTCTTCAGTAATCTCAGATTGTCTAGTTGTGTGTGTGTGTGTGTGTGTGTGTGTGTGTATTAAGCTGGAAGGGCCCTAATAAGCAGGCTGCTTTCATCGCAGACATGGAAAAAGTTGTGAAAGTGGCAGGACTAGAATTTGGGTCTTCAAGACTTGGTTTTGACATTTCTCTTAGGCCTTGGTATTTTAATGACTTTTGCTTTGTTTCCCTTAGGAGAACTTAAAAACAATTCCTTTTGCTGTCTTGATGTTTACAGTTTTGGAGAAATGGTCTCCTGAGGAAATTTCTTAAGGCGCCATTACATTAAACATACTGAGATGTAGCCGGGTGTGGTGGTGCGCGCTTGTAATCCCAGTACTTTGGGAGGCGGAGACCGGAGGATCCGGGTTCGTGGCCAACCTCAGCTCTTTCTCTTTCTCTCTCTCTACCTAGTGAGGCCCTCCGCAACTCTGTGAGAGTATAAAAATACAGGGCTGGGGGTGTAGCTCGGAGGTAGAATGCCCCTGGGTTCAATCCCCGGTACCGCAAAAAAAATAAAAAATAAAAAAAGTACCAGGGGAGCCATATCTATACATGGCTTATTGCTGTTTCTGGCCAACATGCTATATATTTGCATAAATCATAAGCACCTGAAACAACCTAGACATCATATGAAAACCTCACAAAAGTTTAAATTACACTGAAAGAGGACACTGGTTATTCTAGGAAAGGGAAGGAGTGACAAAAGCAAGGATGAAAACCGTCTGAACAAAGAGGCCATTGACGTGAGTGAACGCTCTCCAAATCTACCACATAAGTCAATGTCTCCTCTCCGGAGCTCTCCCATCTCCAAACTCATCCTACACACCAATGTCTAACACTATCTCTAAACCATCTCTTTCCCAGGATGTCAGACTCCTGCCAAAAAACCTTCAATAATTCTCCAAGGGACAAAGTCCACATTCCCAACCTTGCTTTTACGGCCCTCCAGAATCTAAAACTGACCTTTCCTTCCATCCCAGGCTCCTCTGAAATGCGATCTTCATTCCAGCCAAACTGGTCTCCTCAGTCTTCTCCCAACACCGCAAGTATTCTGGTTTCTTCTTAGCTGTTTCCAATCGGACAATGTTCTATCCCTTACTGACAACACCAGCAGTTCCCAAATTCCAGCAAACCTTCTCCACTCTACCCTACCGAAAACTCTTGTTCCAGGCAAAGTTAGAATGTGTGTGTGTGTGTGTGGCCAGGCGTGGTGGCACACACTTGTAATCCCAGGACTTGGGAGGCTGAGACTGGAGGATCCAGATTCGCTGCCAGCCTCAGCTACTTAGTGAGGCCCTCTGCAACTTAGTGAGACCCTGTTTCAAAATAAAGAATAAAAAACAGGGCTGGGGGTGTAGCTCGGAGGTAGAATGCCGCTGGGTTCAATCACCAGTACCGCAAAAAAAAAAGGATGTGTGTGGGGCGGGGGGGTACTGGGGATTGAACCCAGGGGCATTCTACCACTGAGCTATACCCCCAGTCCTATTTTATTTTGAAACTGGGTCTCCTTAAGTTGCTGAGGCTAGCCTCGAACCTGTGATCCTCCTGTCTCAGCCTCCCAAGTACTGGGATCACAGGTGTGGGCCACCATGCCCAGTTTCCCTTAACTTTTGAACTCCCTTCATCTGAGTATCCTTCGTTTCATCAAGAATTTAGTGTAGGTCGGGTGTGGTGGCGCACACTTATAATCCCAGTACTTTGGGAGGCAGAGACCGGAGGATCCGGGTTCACGGCCAGCCTCAGCACTCTCTCTCTCTCTCTCTCTCTCTCTCTCTCTACTTAGTGAGGCCCTCCGCAAATTCGTGAGACCTGGTTTCAAAATAAAGTATAAAAAAAAAATAGGGCCGGGGGTGTAGCGCGGAGGTAGAACGCCCCTGGGTTCAATCCCCGGTACCGCAAAAAAAAAAAAAAAGAATTTAGTGTAGTGAAGATAGGTCAAAAAATGTTCCTTAGGTTGAAATGAATGCAACTACAGAGATAAATTCAAGGGCAAGGCCCTCTACCTATTTACTTATTTGCTATTTCAATCACAGCAAAGTGTAGGTACTGCATATTTTCTGATTGCTGAATAACTGAATTCAGCAGTAAGCCTTCAGGTCCCACAGGCCTCCAACTTCTTTAAATATTTATGGAGGATTTTAAAGACATTTCAAGGCATCCAAATTACTTAAATCCAACAAATATTTAGTGCATGCAGGAGGCCTATTACGGGGCAATTAAATCACTAAAACACACTGTTCTTGAAATGCACAAAAGGCCATTTTTGCAAAACGTGTAAAACATCTGGAAATATAAACAATCCAACCTAATTGATTGTTGCTCTTTCTGCAGATCCTCCCTCAAATGTCCTTCCTTGACTCTGTGGACTCCAATGTTATAGAAAGGCTCAACTGGTTAGGCTGACCTAGACAAAAGTTTCAAAAGACCTCATCAAGCCATTTACAAATGCTACTGAACCTTACTAATGCCTCTAAGTAGAGCAGGAGAAACTGAACACAAAAGAATTAGGTGACCCGCCCAACCTCTATGTAGCCTGGACCCAACAGTGAAGAAGAATTAACCTCAGCTCTCCTGACTTAGGTCCAACGCTTAGTCTTTGATGGGACTAGAAGTGAACATCAGGAAGCAAATGGGAGAAAGCCGGGACCTCCCGTCTTGCCAAAAGCATGTGAGCTAAAGCTGTTTTTGTGTCATGGGAAAGAGTTTAAATTAATGGAACAAAATGGGGGGACAAGACACTTTGCATTAACTTTCTTAAGCATGATTACCAATTATGCTTCTTATGGTAAAGGCCAAGAATCAAAAGGAGTAAGATACTAATTCACAAATTCAAGGAAGTCTACATTCTGAGGAGGAAGGCTAACAGCTGGCTCCCCAGATGCACCAGTGCTGCAGGAACACCAGGCAAGCTTCCTGCTGGCAGAGTGGCCAATGTGCAGCCCCATAAATAGTTCTGTCCCAGTGGCCAAACTGGCTTTGCCATCTGCCTCTCTCCACGTCCCCCCAACTCCTGAGGGAGCTGGGACAGCCAGTAAGGGAAGGCACACTCCCCCAGCCAGGGACACAGGTTAATGGGGAGCTTCAGGCATCCTAACACTCAAGCTCCCTTGTGTCCCAGCCTGCTCTCCCCCACACCTCCTTCTGCTCACCCCTCCTATGTACAGCCCCTCCCTACTTCCCAAGAGCCTGGAGAGCATCCACCAAACAAGCCCACTCATCACCCGGCCCAGAGTGATTCCCAGTCCTGATTTTGCAACACCAAAGATGTCACAGAACGAAAACGAACCTTGGAGATCATCCAGAGAAGCTGAGTGACTTGCTTCCAAAATTACAGGGATGGCTCACTACATTCCCCCCATTAAAATATATTTCAACTCATTCATTAAGACGAATGTTAACTGGGCCAGGCACTATGTACACGAGACAGTATGTTTTAATCTTCCTAATGCAAAATGGGAGGGAGGACAAGGGACAAACTCCCAAGGCTGGGAATTACTGAATGAGAAACCAGATAAGTGATAAAGGCCTTAATAACAACACAGACCTGGGAGGCTGGATACATGGCCAGGTCTTTTCTAAGAGAGAAAAGGGGTGCTCACAGTCATCGTCGGAAGGGGCAATGGGTCACCAAGGGTGGTCAGAGCCCGGATTCTCACATGAAGCCCCCATTTCTACCAGCAGCACTAACTTTGTGCACGAATTTCAGCCCACTTCGCGCCTAGATTCCTCTCACCTATACAAACTGCATTCATCTGTTTTCTTCCGGATTTTTCACAATGGGGGAGGAAGGCATCAAACCTGACCAGGGTGGAATTGTCTATTTGCAGGCGGTCCCGCCGGGGCCAGGGGGCGGGCTAGTCGCTCACCCTTTCAAGCCCCAATCTTTGAACCCTCCGCGGCACGGGAGGAAGGAAGGAATGTGCAGAAAGCAGCACAAAGCCAGGTGGACTTTCTGGTTCGGCGCTATGAGGGACATGGGACGATTAAAAAAAAAAAAAGACACCGCAAAGGGGCAGCTTAAGAAACTCCTGAAGAATTCAACACCCAGCAGGGTTTCAAAGAATCCCCAAAGAAAGTTCTTTGGAGAGGTCACGAGACCAATCTAGGAAAATTAACGTCTCGGTGCCGTGCGTGGGAGAGTGAGCAGCTCCGGGGTGCACGGCTCGCCCGACCCCGATGGGCGCCTCGGTGGCCGGGCGGGAGCGCAGCCCGGGGAGGGCGCTCGGGGGGCGCTCCCACGCACCCCGGGCCCGGGACGGGACTCGCCCCCGGCTGTCCCGCCAGCAGAGCCCTCCCGGGCCGCTCCGCACGGGTCTCGGGTGCTCGGCCGCTCGCCCGGGCCCCAGGACGGCCCCTCTCCGCCTCGCCGCGCCGCCGCCCGTGCGCGCCCGGGCCCGCTTACTCTTGGTGGCGGCGATGAGGTTCTTCCCGTCCTTGATGAGCTCTTTGATGAACTTGTTGGTCCTCTCGAGCTCCGCTTCGTGCGCTCGGATACGCTCCCGGAACCACGGGCTGTCCAGGTAGCAGTCGCTGAACTCCAAGGGCTGCAGCCCCATGACGGCGGCGGTCGGCGCGGCGCGGCGCGGCGCGCACGGCCCGAGGTCCCGCGCTCCGGGCTCCGGGCTCCGGGCTCCGGGGCGCGACGGCGGCGACGGCGGCGACAGCGGCCAGGTGCGGGCGCAGCCGGAGCTAGCAGCGCGGGGCGCACGGCGCGGACACGTCCCGCCGAGCCCGCCCGCGCCCCGCGCCCGCCGTGGGGCTCCCGCTCCTCCTCCCGCTCCTCCCTCCGCCTCCTCCGGCCCGGCCTCTCCCGGCTCTTCCCCACGCGCCTCGCCCCTCCTCTTCCTTCCGAGACGTCCTCGGCTAGAATTTCGTCCCCGCGGTCCTCCTCCACCCGGCCTGCCCCTCCCCTGCTCGCCGGCTCCCCCGCTCGGGGTGACTCACGCCGGCTCCCCGCAGTGGGGACCCGACCGCGCGCGGAAGGAGCGCCGCGGAGCAGTCCCGAGTCCCCGGCAGCCGCGGGAGGACGGGGCGCAGAGGCGGGCGGGCCGCGGGGGGCGAGCGGCGCCTTGACCGCGTGGATCTCCGCACCGACCTCAGCTGGGCCCGGCTCGCACGTGGGACTAACTCCTTCGACTGATCCACGGTCCGCGTCTCCAGAAAAGGCTGGTTACATCACCACCTGAGCGTTTTGGGGAGCCCCGCAGCCCCCAGCACTTTTCAGCGTGTCCAGAACTGCAAGGCTGAGCGGAAGGGAGCGTGTGGCTAAGCCACAGAAAAATTGTTTGTGTTGTGGTCAGCAGATTAAATTTACTTGGGTGGGTAGAGACGATCTTTATTAGTCTAAAAATACCCTCCAGAAAACCGATGCCAGGATATCTGTGGTTTTCACTGGGTGGGGATGATCATCAAATGAGAGTTCCTGTCAGTGCACCCCCCTCTCCAAAATTCCTCCCTCCTAATACGTGTATTGTGAAACAGAGCTCAACTGTGTCTCCCAAAACTTAAGACATTTTAAATTATTGAAATTTACACCTAAAAGAAAACACAATAGCAGGGCCTGGTGGCGCACTTCTGTAATCTCAGTATTTGGGAGGCTGAGACAGGAGGTTCCCAAGTCTGAGGCCAGCTTCAGCAACTTAATGAGGCCCTGTTTCAAAATAAAATATGGCTGAGGGTGTAGCTCGGAGGTAGAATGCCCCTGGGTTCCATCCCCAGTACCAAAAAATAGAAAGCACAAATGGTTCCTTTAAAGAAATTTTTCAAAATAGCAACAATTTATTAAGCAATTATTGTGGGCCAGGCACACACTAGGAACTCTACTTTTTTCACAAATTCACATGTGTTTACATAGATAGGTTTACTAATGATGACAATATTAGCAAGAAACTTCAAAGTGATTCTTTCAAACGTTCAGACTCTGAGCTGGGTAATTAGAATCTGTTTGGACAGTGAGCTGTAGGAGTGTAACCCTGAGGATCAAGTTAAATAAGCCTCCTACTCAATAAACTCTTTGGTTACAAAACAGCGCCAAGAGCACCTAACCCACAGGTAAACATCATTACTTTAATGTGCATCCTCCAGAGACTTCAAAATGTTTTACAAATAACGTTTAGGTGTTGAAAGCTTCATTTCCTACTAAAATCAGCAGGAGATTGGAGTCTGTAGAGACCAGAATAAAAGAAAAAAATAAAGGACAGGAAAGATGCTCAGAATGGAAGGGGTGTGAACAAACCCAAGAGCCTGCCCAAGATCCAACAAGGACCAGCACTCAACCCTCTGGACAAAAATCTAAAACCTTCCCTCATCAAGAGGGGCTGACGCACTTCATCAGTGTTAAACACAGAAGTACTGTCTGATCGGCGACTGCACTCTTATGTATATACCCCAGAGAAAGGAAGGCACATCCACACAGATACTTGTACACAAATGCTCATAGCAGCATTATCCATAATCACCAAAGAGTGGAGTCGACCCAGATATCCATCAGCTGTTGAGTGGATAAAGAAACAGGTGTACCCATTCAATGAATCTTAATCCACTGTGAAAAAGAAATGCAGTATCGACCCATACTAAAACACGAAGAACCGTGAACACATTATGCTAAGCGAAAGAAGCCCATCACAAAAGGCCACGTGTGATATTATCCATTCATAAGAAATGTTCAGAGCAGGCACACCTAGAGAGACAGGAAATAAATTAGTGAATTGCGTAAGGCTGGGGGCTAGAGTGGAAGGTGTAGTAAGGGGTTTCTTTCAGGAAGATGAATTTTTGTTTGTGGTACTAGGAATTGAACCCAAGGGTGTTCTACCTCTGAGCTACACTCCCACCCTTATTTTTATTTTTGAAAAAGGTCTCACTAAGTTGCTGAGGGCCTTGCTAAGTTCCTGAGGCTGGCCTTGAACCTGCGATCCTTCTGTCTCAGCCTCCCAAGTACGGGGATTACAAGGGTATGCCACCAAGCCCAGCTAGGAATTTTTGTTTGTTTGGGGGTACTGGGAATTGAACCCAGGGGTGTTCTACCTCTGAGTTACACTCCCACCCCTATTTTTATTTTTTATTTTCAAACAAGGTTTCACTAAGTTGCTGAGGGCCTTCCTAAATTGTGAAGCTGGCCTTGAACCTGCGATCCTCCTGTCTCAGCCTCCCAAGTACTGGAATTACAAACATGTGCCACCATGCCCAGCTAAACAAGTTCTTTTTAAAAGTTCAGCTGGGCATGGTGGCACATGCCTGGAGGTATAGCTCAGAAGTAGAACTCCCCTTAGCAGGGCGTGGTGGCACACACTTGTAATCCCAGTACTTGGGAGGCTGAGACAGAAGGATCACAGGTTCAAAGCCAGCCTCAGCAACTTAGTGAGGCCCTCCACAACTTAGTAAGACCCTGTTTCAAAATAAAGAATAAAATAGGGCTGGGGGTGTAGCTTGGAGGTATAATGCCCCTGGGTTCAATCCCCAGTACTGAAAAAAAAAAAAGAAGTAGTAGAACGCCCCTGGGTTCAATCCCCAGTAAACCTACCCCACCTCCCCACACACAAAAGTAAGCCAGGTGCTGAGGACCTTGCTAAGTTGCTGAGACTGGCCTTAAACCTGTGATCCTCCTGTCTCTGCCTCCCAAGTACTGGGATTACAGGCATTCGCCACCATGCCTGGCTAGATGAAAAGAATTTAAACTTAGATTTTTGGTAAGGGTTCTACAATCCTGTGTACATACTAAAAATCATTGGGCTGGGTGTGGTGGCACACGCTTGTAATCCCAGTACTTTGGGAGGTGGAGACCGGAGGATCTGGGTTCACGGCCAGCCTCAGAGCTCTCTTTCTCTCTCTCTCTCTCTCCTTAGTGAGGCCCTCCGCAACTTCATGAGACCCGGTTTCAAAATAAAGTATAAAAAGTAGGGCCGGGGGCGTAGCGCAGAGGTAGAACGCCCCTGGGTTCAATCCCTGGTACCGCAAAAAAAAAAAAAATCATTGAACTGTACACTTTAAATGAGTGGATTTTTTTCTGGCATGTGAAATATCTCAATAAAAAGTTTTTGGTTTTGTCTTTTAAAGATGAGCTGCTCCAGGCAAACTGCCTCTCTTCCTTAGCACTTTCCACTCCCAGCCATAAACACTGATTTATTCAATGTACCTTGTACTTTAGATGTTTGGAGCAAAACACATTGTTTAAAACAAATTCACAACATCAAAAAGAAAAATGTTGACTTGTCACTTTACACACCCACACACAGTGCTCAAGAGCAGGTGGATATAAATCTTAATATTAATAGATCTACTGAAAGCACAATGAGTGGAGGGGCCTGATGAGCTTTGTTTTATTCAATTATATACCTTGTACACTGCTTGACAGAGAAGATCAGTAAACACGGAAGACATGAGAGTAATGACTAAGTGGAGAGAATCCTCTATACAGTAGAAAGATAGACATTTATAGCTATTAAGTAGTGAAGCTGTGTGACATTAGCAAAGATAAATCTTCTCTAAACATTCATCTTACCATCCATGATATGGAGATGATGACATCACAACTAGAAACTGATTGTGAAGATTTAATGAAATTGGGTTTGTAAAGTGCCAGCTGAAAGTTATGATATGAAAAGGCTCGAGAGAAGGAGGAGAGCCAGGCCTGGTGGTGCATACCTGTAATCCCAGTACTTGGGAGACTGAGATAGGAGGATCGCAGGTTTGAGGCCACCCTCAGCAATTTAGTGAGACCTTCAGCAACTTAGTAAGACCCTTTTTCAAAATAAAAAGGGTTGGGGTATAGCTTGGAGGTAGAATGCCACTGAGATCAATCCCCAGTATATATATAAAAAAAAAAAGGACAAGGAGGCGGGGTGAAAAGGATGTGCTAAAGAGAAGGATGAGGGAGAGAAGGACATGATTTTATCCCATCCATAAGGGAAAGATTTGGGACTGGGGGGACCATAAATCATAGCACTAAATCACATAAGGTAGAATTCGAGTGGTCACAAATGCAGATGGTACTGCATCTTCAGTTCATTAAGAATCCGTTCCTCCCACAAGTGTGTTAACCTCCTACAGGTACAAGGCGCCCTGCTAGGGACACAGCAGCACAGGAAGCAGTGTCTGTTCTCACTCTGCCTTCAGTCTCAGGAGGGAGAGTAATATAAAAATAAAATCACATAGATGAGTCCAATTTAAAATTAAACTTCCAGGGCCCACAGTGTAGCTCAGTGGTAGAGCAATCGCCTAGCATACTAAAGGGCCTGTGTTCAATCCCCAGCACCAAAAAGAGTTGAGTTCAATTCAACAGCCATCCAGTTAAATTGAGGAGGTCTGTGAGGGGGTTGTAATTATAATTGCGGGACCTGGTATAGGTTGGGTATGGGGTCAAAGAAGGCCTCATCGAAAAAGTGTCATTTAATCAATGACCAGAAGACTCAGTGGGAATCAAGCCATTAAATGGGGAGGGGAGCAGAGTAATCCAGACAGAAGCCAGCCTGTGCAAGCCCCCAGGACGGAACATTCTAGAGACCAGAAGAGAAGTCAAGCGGCTGAAGCACAGTGACTGAAGAAGCTGGTATACGACATCGCTGGGTGGAGGAGGGTAGGCGAGCCAGGCTGTGCAGAGCCTCAGAGGCCACATTTAGGACTTGGGATTGTATCCCAGCACTATTGGAAGCTTTGGAAGCATTCTAAGCATGATGTTATGTGATCTCTCTCTCTCTCTCTCTCTCTCTCTCTCGCTCGCTCGCTCTGTCTCTAGCAGCTGTGTGGAGAATGGGAATTTAGTCCAAAAAATATTAGAGTTGTCTAGGCAAGAAATGGTATAGCTTAGCTGGGCGTGGTAGCACAAACCTGTAATCCCACTACTTGGGAGGCTGAGACAGGAGGATCGCAGGTTCAAAGCCAGCCTCAGCAACTTAGCAAGGCTCTCAGCAACTTAGTGAGACCCTGTTTCAAAATAAAAAATAAAGCCGGTCATGGTGGTGCACATTTGTAATCCCAATACTTGGGAGGCTGAGATAGGAGGATCCGGGTTCTTGGCCAGCCTCAGCTACTTAGTGAGGCCCTCCGTGACTTAGTGAGACCCTGTTTCAAAATAAAGAACAAAAAATAGGGCTGGGGGTGTAGCTCAGAGGTAGAATGCCCCTGAGTTCAATCCCCAGTACCACAAAAATAAATAAATAAATAAATAAATAAATAAATAAATAAATAAAACAGGGCCGGGGGTGTGGCTCAGAGGAAGAATGCCCCTGAGTTCAATCCCCAGAACCAAAAAAAATTAAATGTATGCCAGATAGACATTGACATCCAAAATGACTTTTTTTTTTTTTTTGGTACTGGGATTGAACCCAGAGGCATTCTACCTCCAAGCTATGCCTCCTGCCTGATTTTATTTCTTATTTTGAAACAGGGCCTCACTAGGTTGCTGAAAGCCTGGCGAAGTTGCCAAGGATGGCTTTGAACCTGCGATCCTCCTGTCTCAGTCTCCCAAGTACTGGGATTACAAGGGTGCGCCACCACACCCAGATCCCAAAATGGCATTTTATGCTTTGCAAAGTGCCGGAATCAGTTAAGGAATGAATGAATGCAGTGGTCAAGTTTCAGTCTCAAGGTCATGGGGGTTAACACAGAGGAAGCCTTCCCTTTATGGAGCCTCACACGGATGCCTTTCCCAGAGGAGTCACAAAGCTGCCACTTATAAAGTCAAAATGAGTTCCACTGGAGGCTTGGTCTGTTTCAGGCTACAGTCAGAATTAGGTTCAGATACATTGTAACAGAAAATCCAAAGTAACAGTGGGTTAAGCCATAAAGTGTGTATTCATCCTCCTTTCCTGGCTCCCCCTAGAAGTGAGTAGTCTTGCAGGACCCTGCAGAGCCTAGAGAAGCATGGCTTCCGTGCCAGTGTCACCTCGCTGTACCAGAGGGCTCCCAGAGGTCCTGGGCAGGAGGCGAGAGCATAAAGGGGCCCTCCGGGCCAAGGCAGCTTGTTTTCTCAGCCTTCCCAAACATCTTACACAACGTTTGTGTTTGTTATCTCTTGGGCCAGAACTTAGTCACCGGGCCGCACCTTGCTGCAAAGAAAGATGGAAAATGAGGTCTTTCATCAGGTATGTTGCCACCCGAGATGAAATCTGCATTTCCCCACAAAGAGAAAAGGGACCGTGGATTCTGAGCAGGAACCTAATGGTTTCTGCTGCAGACTGACAACTTTAAGTGTAAAGTGTAAAAATCTCAGCATGGCAAAACATGGATGACAGAATGAGGAAAAGATCAATGTCTGCGTGTCTCCCAGACTGTGAGGCTGCTTCCTCCTGCAAGTATTAAGGGAAACAAAGCAAAACCAAGAAAGAAACAACAAAAATACCCTGGTCTCCACGGTGAGAGACCAGGGTATGTGTGTGTGTGAGTGTGAGTGTGAGTGTGTGTGTGTGTGTGTGTGTGTGTGTGTGTGTGTTCCAGGGGCATTCTACCTCCCAGCTATACCCCCAGCCCTATTTTTTCATTTGAAACAGGGTCTCACTAGGTTGATGAAAGTCTTACTACTTGCTGAGGCTGTCCTGGAGCCTGCAATCCTCCTGTCTCAGCCTCCCAAGTACTGGGATTACAGGCATGCACCACCTCACCTGGCTTCGATGAGGCTTCTGAAGCAGGCCTCAGCATGCCGGATCCACCCCTCTGCCATTCTGAAGCTCAGGCCCCCTCCCCTTGCATCGGGACTTTAGCCTCCAGAAAGCTTCCTTCAGAGGAGCCAAATGGCTCCAACATTTCCAGAGTCTACTATAGAAAATACCCCTCCCTGAGCTACAGAGATGCGCTCCTGACACAGCTACTTCAATGGGAACTGAAACCAGTGTAAGACGCTACCACGCCCTGGCTCACTTAGACCTGGAGGCCTGAGGTTCAACTGATTTCTATGGTCAAGTGGGGGGGGGGCTGGCAAATAGCCCAGGCCACTCAGCAGCCACCATCTGACCTGGGGATGGGTTCATCCACAAAGATAGGAGCACGCTACACAATGATTTAGTGAACTAATAATCAATACAAAGTAAAATGTAACCAGGCATGGTAGCGATTGCCTATAATCCCAGGTACTCCGGAGGTTGAGGCAGGAGGATCTCAAGTTTGAAGGTAGCCTAAGCAACTTAGCAGAAACCTTGTCTCAAAATAAAACCAAAAGGGCCGGGAGTGTAGCTCAGTGGTAGAGTGCTTTCCTAGCATCTGTGAAGCCCTGAGTTGGATCCTCGGTACCCGAAAAAGTAAAATGGATGGATGCTTGACCAACAATGTGGATATACTTTACTGAACGATACACCTAAAAATGATTAGAATGGGCTGGGCGTAGTGGTGCTTCAAGTGGGTGTAGTAGTGGTTCAAGACCAACCTCAGCAATTTAGTAAGACTCTCAGCAACTTAGCGAGAATCTGTTTCAAAATAAAAAATAAAAAGTGCTGGGGTGTCGCTTGGAGGTAGAATGCCCCTGGGTTCAATCCCCAGTACAAAAAAAATTAATAAAAAAGGTTGAAATGATAAGTTTTATGTTGTGTTTATCACTATAAATAAAAGCATAAAGAAGGAAGAGTAAAATACTCCTTCAATTCCCTCCTCAATCTCTTTCCTCTCCACAAAATAATTACTGTTGGCAATTGGTAGTGTACAATTCTTTTCTTTTTTCTTTCTTTTTTTTTTTTTGCGGTACAGGGGATGGAACCCAGGGGCATTCTACCTCTGAGCTACACACCCAGCCCTATTTTTTATTCTTTATTTTGAAACAGGGTCTCACTAAGTTGCGGAGGGCCTCACTAAGTAGCTGAGGCTGGCAGTGAACCTGCGATCCTCCTGTCTCAGCCTCCCAAGTACTGGGATTACAAGAGTGCACCACCACGCCCAGCTGTGTGTGTGTGTGTAGTACTGAGGATGGAACCCAGAGGCATTCTATGCCTGAGCTACACCCCCAGCCCTTTTTTATTATTTTATTTTGAAACACAGTCTCACTAAGTTGTAGGGGGCCTCACTAAGTTACTGAGGCTGGCTGCAAATCTGCAATCCTCCTGTCTCAGCCACCTAAGTACTGGGATTACAAGTATGCACCACCACACCGGGCTCTTTCTTTCTTTTTTAATTTTTATTTTATGTGTGTGTGTATATGGTACTAGGGATTAAACCCAAGAGGATTCTACCTCTGAGCTACAACCCTAGCCCTATATTATGTTTTATTTCTAAATAGCATCTAAGTTACTGCACAGTGACCTCCAACCTGCAATCCTCCTATCTCAGCCTCCCAACTACTAGGTTATAGGTATATACTACTGATGGGGATTGGGCTCGCATTGATTACTAATAGGTATCAATTGCCAATAGTGAGAACAAGCTCTCATACTCAGGCAGGACAATAAAATCCTTTTCTCTGTCTCTAAGTTGTCAGCCGAGAGCTGCAGCCAAGGTTGACCTTGGTCAGCTAAAAGTTGGCTGTTAGCCCAGCTAGAAGCTGAATGGTATAAGCAAGCAC
>PVJS01019720.1:0-33403 GCA_004027185.1 Glis glis
GGGGGAATGCTGGAGATTGAACCCAGGAGAATTCTACCTCTGAGCTATACCAGCCCTAAGTTTTTTGTTTTGTTTTTGTTTTTGGTACTGGGTATTGAACCCAGGGGCATTCTACCTCTGAGATACACCCTCAGCTCTATTTTATTTTTTTTATTTTTGAAATAGGATCTCACTAGGTTGCTGAGTCTCCCTAAATTGTTGAGGCTGTCCTCAAACCTGCGATCCCCCTGTCTCAGCCTCCCAAGTACTATGATTACAGGCATGTACCACCATGTGCACCACTAGCTCCTATTTTATTTTTTATTTGGAAACAGGGTCTCACTAAGTAACTAAGAGCCTCCCTAAGTTGCTGAGACTGGCTTTGAACCTATGATCCTCCTCTCTCAGCCTCCCAAATACTGGGATTACAAGCATTCACCTTGCTTCTCTTTTCTTTTAAAAGTGTTACATTTCTGTAAATCTTCCTCATGGAAGAATTCCAAGTAATTTACATAGAGACTCCTCACTCAAGGAGGGATACTTAACCCCTCCTCTTTCAAGTGTGCTGTTCCTGGCTTACTGCCAAAAGTGTCTGAAAAGGGGACAGTCTAACATTGCCCTGCAGAAACCTGGCAAACACTCTCTTGATCAGGTGATCAAGGCTAACATCACAGCTATATGTCATGGGATAAACAATACTCTTGACAGGAGGTAATAAGAAGGGAGTTTTACCTTCTTAGTAGTCTCCCTTCCCAAAACTCATGACCCCCAACTGACAAGCTTAACATGATAGACATTCTGCATAAGACCTGACCAGTGTGTCTGAAGAGTGTCAAGGTAATCAAGGACAAGGAAAGTCAGAGCAACTCGCAGACCAGAGGCGGAGGAAACAAGATCAGTAAATGCAACATGGTATCCTGGATCACAGAAAGGACATCTGGGGGAAACTCATCAGAACATAGTGCTGAGCTTAGTTAAGAGTAATGTGTTGCTGGGGGTATGGCTCAGTGGTAGAGAAGCTTGCCTAGCATGCAGAAGGCTCTGGGTCCGATTTCCAGCAGTGCGTGTGCACGTGCGCATAATAGCAATGTGCCAGCTTTTGGTTTCTTAGTTATAAAGAAAACATCATGGTGATACAGAATGATTACAACTGGAGAAGCGGGATGAGGGATACAAAGGAGTTCTCTGTACTATTGCTGAAAGTTTTCTGCATGTCTAAAACTATTTTTAAATAAGAAGTTTATTTAATTGTATATTTCCTTCTGTGGTTTTATTGAACAGTTTCTCCCTTTCATACCGATTGGCAGTGACAGACACAAAAAATACACAGATACCCACACATGTATCTGTCTATCTGTCCATCTACCTATATGCATACACATATGCTTTCTGAGTGTTAAAAAAATTCATTATACTTCAATCCATTTGTCTCCCCTAGCTTAGTTTTTGTAAATTTATAAGTCTTTATAAATAAAGACAAATTTCTTCAATCTTTATCTTCTTTTAAGAAAAAATACCTTGGCTATTTTTGGTCTTTAATTCTTTCATATAAATTGTAGAATAAACTTATCGAGTAAGAGCCTTCAAAAGTCCTGCTGGTATTTTTATTGGAATTGTATTCAGTTTATAGACTTGCGGGAGAATCAACATCTTTACTATATTGGTTTTTCCCATGCCATTATGAACAGGGTACATGCTTCATTTACTCATTTCTTTTTTTTTTTTTGGTATTTTTTCTATAAGATTTTGTATGTCCTTTGTTAGATTTATACTTTTTAAACTCATATGTTTGGTTTTGTTTCATTTCTGCTATGATAAATATGGTTAATTTTAAGCTGGATTCTCTAATGGTATTTAGGAGAATATGCTTACTTATTTTGTTTTAGTGATTTTGCTGAATTCCCTAACTAGTTTTAATGGCTGCTTTATAAACACCCTTTGATGTTCTCTGTAGGGTAACCAAAGCCTTCCTAATGAGGACCATCTCTATCTTTACAATTCTTTTATATGTTCTCTTGTCTTATTACATTGGCTGAAATCACCAGAAATTGTTGAATAAAAATCATAATAACAAGCATCCATTTTAGATTTCTTTTTATGTTTTATAACTTGAGATTATAATTCATTTTGAGCAGGAAGTTGTTGTCCTGATTTTATTTTTTATTTTTCATTCCTGCTCACTCATATTGTCAAATTTATCGTTGTTGCTATTATTGTTGCTATTTTTGCCTCCATCTAGCCTCTTGTAACTTTAATTCCGAACCAAATCCTACAATGTTGGCTTTGAGTCAGTATCACAGGGTGACACTGGGGATACAGCACGATTGTCTTCATCTAGTTAAGGAGCTTAACAAGATTCCTAGTCTCAAAGGCTGAATCTTTATCCCCTCTCCCCACACTTCCTCTAATTCACTGATTCCTACTCACTATATTTCCATTAGTTTTTAGACTCTTTTCTTTAGTATAGAAGCCTGTCCCCAGTCCATAGCTGCAAACAATGAATCTAATTCTAATCCTCTGATAATTTAGAGCACATATAGTTATGCAGGTTCTTCCAGAGCTAAATCTCTGCCCTTACTTTTTGCCTCTGGACTTGGAGCCCAGTATGAGAATGAATGTAACTCTGTTCATCCCCTTTTATTTTTGTACCACTTCTGCTCCACAAGGTTATTTATCTTGTTTGGGGCCTGGCTAAGTCTTCCTGTATTTTCTGTTGTTGCTACTTTTGGAGCAGAGGAGGTACACTAAAGTATGAACTTACTATACCATAACTATAACTGACCAAAGCCCAGTTATTTTTCTTTCTTTCTATATTAGAGAAAAATGTATTTTCCTTGGTTGCAAAGCTAACCTTTTAACTGGTGCTTTCAATCCTATTTCCAACTTCCTTCTTCAATTATTTTCTGTTTCTTGGGCATTTTCCATTCCTCCTGTTCTATTCCTCTTTGTATATAAATCTATATATGGTCACCTCTATCTTTTTCTTTTGGTATGCCCACACTATTAGTCTCTCCTAATAAATAATGGAGGAATGTCCTCCAGTTTACCATACATTCAATTTCATCCTGTTTCCTTGGTTCTTTTAGGGACCAAACATTACCATGAATCAATTCCAATCCTAATCTTCATTGTCACAGATGATCTTGACTACCTTCCTACAGTCCAAATTCTATTTCCTCGACAGAAACTAACTTCTTGAAGATCACCGATAGCTATCCCATGACCATACTTGCCTCCATGACTCTTCAACTTAATCATTCCATGAATATGGCATCTTGGCCAGCCCACTTCCCCGTGACACTTAGAACAGGGTGCCACTCTGGTCATCTTCTTATCCATTCTTCCTGTCCTTTGGCTTTCTATTGGCTTCTCTTCTACCAGTCTTTACAGTGGTTTTTCAAGTATCAATCCTTTCACCCCTGGATACTTGAGGTGTGGTTCTAAGACTACGAGCAGCAGCAGCATCACTGGGAGCAAGTAATAAATGCAGAATCTCAAGGTCCACCCCAAACCAATTGAATGAGGATATGTATTTTAACAGAATCCTCAAGTGGTTCCTATGTACATTAAAATGTGATGGGTACGGCTCTATCCATCTGCTCCTCTCTCTCATCCCCCGCTACACACCATTATCAATGTCCATTTCCAGTGGGGCGACTTGTAATCCTTTATCTTCAGCCACAAGAACACCTTCCAAATTTTATTCTCACAATTCCAACTGGCTTGTTGGCATTAACATTACTGGACATCACAACCACAGATACACATCATTTCTATAATCCCCTTCCCAAACAATCTCCCTTTCTGAGAGGACAATTTTTTAAAGTCACTACCATGCTTGTAATTACAGCAGGATGATTCTTGGAGTCATCCTCATTTTTTGCCAATGTCTTCCTAATTCCCGATTCCTAATCAAACATCAGATTTCAAATATGTGTTCTGTAATATCTCATGTACACAAGCTTTTATTTACAGCCCCACTTTAGCAAAGAATGGCGGTAAGATCTAAAGATAAACCGACCTGGTTTTCAAATTCCTATTCTAGTATCTACCATTTCTGTGTGATCTTGAATCCTTAAGTAAATTATTTAACTTCTCTGAGCCTCAATTTCCCCTTCTGTAAAACAAGGTTATCATTATCTATCTCACAGATACTCTTATGATTAGAAAAAAAATACCTACTCAAGTCAATACCCAAAACATGGCATATTTTAAAAAATGTTCACTTAAGCTTTCTCACCACCCACCACTATTTTAAGATCACTGTTTTAGGCCTTCTTAGCATGTTCCTCTGATTCTAGCCCTTAATTTACTCTATCTGGCCTATCATTATCAAATCTTATCATGAAAACATCACATTTGCCAATCCACCATCCTGATCAGAAACCACCATGATAGTAACATGCTCCTGTTTGATGCCCTTTTGGCTGGGGCTCTCTTCCCAGTCTTGCCACACCCCATTTCCAACCAACCATCCTGGCATCATCCTATCCTCCTCTACTTGCACCCTCTGCTTCAGTTAAACTCCAAACTTACCACACCTTACACTTTGCAGTTTCTGTCTTCACTTCTGATAGTTCACTGACTGGTTGCTTATCTTCCAACTCATTCCCACCCAATTCCCATTCCATCCTTAAATCACCAGCTCAAATCCACTTTCTTTATAAGTCACTTGGCAGTTAATTGTGAATTTCTATGTGATGTTTCTTCTCTTATTATCTGGAACTACTTTAAATACATACACTGCAATGAAGTTTTTCATACATTTGTTTCTCATTTCTCACTCAGTTTATTTAAAAAAAACCCTAGCAACCAAGCAATGAGCTAAATGGTGTGCATAGACTTCCATGTCTAACTTCTTCAGCATCAACATGAGGTAAGAACCATTAGGGTCCCTTGTTTGTGGATGGTAAACTAAGGAGCAAGGATAGTTGGTGATTCATGCCAAGTCACCTGTTAGTTAAGATGCAGAGCCAGGTGTAAATCCAGGCTTTCCCATTCTAGCTCCTATGCTCTTAAGCACTCTGTATATTGATGTCCTGGGCAGGAAGCAAATTTATGTTTCTATTTCCCATATGATAGACTAGGATTTTAGCAAAAACACTTTTTTTCAGAACCATGTGATATGTGTGTGTGAATAGGTGTAACAATACACCACGTTGTTTTCAAATACTATATCAGTATCTTAGTATTATTTTCAAAGTATTTATGCTCACAAAGGATTGTAAATAATTATGACATTAGCCTCAGAATGACTCTGTCACATATGGAAAAAATGTTATCATAACATCAATACCCTCTGTCCCCAACTTGACTACATGGCACTCAGAACCAAAGTCCTAAAATCTCATCTGGTACCCCAAGATGCCTGACTTTTCTTGAGGTCACAGCCATATTTTTCAGGATGCGATAAGCAAGAGGCAAAGGCCAAAGTCTAGTAGGAAGCATAATCAATAAAGTCCAAATCTCTAGTTGGTATCACTTTTAAGCAGACTATCTTGGAGTAGGGTATGGTCTAGTAGAATCGAATTACTGGCACATTCTAAACATATAGCCCTAAAAATTAAATAATACTAACCTCTATGATGCCTTTCTGGCTCTAAATTCCCATGATTAGAGATATGATGAAGTTAGTAAAGATGATGCTGAAGGGGAAGATGAGAAGAAGACCAAAGAAAAGAGAGCTCCTCCACATAGCTACCAAGAGTGACATATGTATAAAGCATTTATTTGGGCACTTTTTAATTTAATGAAAACACACAGACATAAGTGATACTTAGTTTGAGCAGTGTGGGTGTTAAAGTGTCCCCAAAGACCCAGCTTAAGAGTGGCATATTATATCTACCTGCCTGCATAGCACTGTGTAAGCTAGGGCCTGCATAGACCTTCAGAGGACCCTGCAAGCTGCAAGCCATCATGCACCAGCACTTGCAGTGGTGAGCACTGCTGCAGACACCAGTAAATGCAGACTTGGCGCACAGCTTCCACTGTGCTCCAAACTTCCATTGACCAACATGCATTCGTGACCACTATGTGCAGAGCTGGAGAAAGGGAACAGGAATAATAAGTAAGAAACAATTACTGCCAAGAGAAGCCTAAAAGCCATTGCTCAGAACATGAGAGCTACACCTTTCTCAGCTTACCTAAGGAAAAATTTGCTAATACCTGAATATCAATCTTCCAAGTGCCAAGGGTGGAGGAGAGTATGGGACATTTATAGTCAACTGGGGTCCTAAAGCAAATACATCCAATGTGGGAAACTTATAAGTGATTGTCAAGAGAGAGGTGCCTACCTATAGCTGGAGGGATTTACTTGGGGAGTGATTACATGAGCACGGATGGAGGGAAACAGGAGGTGGGAAAGGTGGTCACCAGACAGAAGTGTGGGGGGGGGATTCCAAGTGGTGGGAGCAGCATGAATGAACCACAGCAAATAGGGGCTTGAATTGTACTGCCCCACACCATGGCCCCAGTGCCTCAGAATGTGACCTTATTTTGAAACAAAGTCTATGCAGATGATCAAGTTAAAATGAAGTCATTAAGGTGGGCCCTAATCTGATCTAACTGTATCCTTATAAAAAGGGAAATTTGGACACACAGATATACACAGAGAGAGAACACAATGTGAACATGGAGGCAGAGATCTGGATAATGCATCTCCAGGCTGAGGGGTGTCCAAGATTTCCAGCAAACTATAGAAGCTGGGAGAGGGGCCTGGAATAGAACCTTCCCTAGAGCCCTTTAAAGGGAGCATGGCCCTTCCAACAACTTGAGCTTGGATTTCTGGCCTCCAGAACTATGAGACACTAAATTTCTTTTGTCCAAAGACATCTAGTTTGTGGTATTTTATTATGGCATCACTAGAAAGATAAAATAGGGACTTTCCCCCTAAAAAGAAATGTATACAATTTTTCTAGAATGTAGAGCAGGAATAAGAGAGATATGGAACCCAGATCAGCAGGAGAGATTGGAAACAGGGTATTGGAGACTACCTCATAAAAATAGCACAATACCAATCAAGTGACAGTGCTGGAACTGCACTGTGGAGTGAATTTAGAAGCAGGGACTGGTAGATAAAGACTGACAGGTGGGTGGGCAGATAAATGATAGATCAATAGATATAGACAATGGTGGATATCTCAATAACAGAGTTAGATTAAATAATGGATCTTCAGCTAATGACATTGGCCTTCCTACTTCATGTTAAAAAAAAATCAATGACCAAATGTTGAAACGTGTTGCCCACTTTTAAGCAATGTTACATAGGTTTGGGAGAACAAAAGTCCTATAGGCTCATAGGAATTACACAGAGTATAAACCAGGGAACCTGCTTGGGAAGACACAGCAGCCTGCCCTCACCCACTCTATGCCTCCACCCTGAGGGACCTCGCCTCTAATAAGAACCCTATGACCAAGACTGGAGCAGCCCAAGTATAGCAGAAGGAGCCTCATGTCCCAAGTAGTCCAGGAGCATTCCTAGGAGTTAAGCAGGAGTCTTGACCTTCTCAGAGGAGGATGCCATTCCTATCCATGAGTCTCAAAGGACAGATAACATTCCCTTCTAAGGAGGAAAGAAGGAAAATTACTCTCAGCAGAAAGAACCATGTGAGTGATGGTCACAAGACATCTGGGGAAGTACAAGGAGCTCCCACTACTAACGGGAGACCATTAACTTTGACATATCATGAAGAACCTCACAAGCCTATGCAACAGGTGAGTCTTCAACGGTTTAAAGAAAGCATGACAGCAGATAAAAGCGAATGGAGGCCGGGCATGGTGGTGCACACTTGTAATCCCAGTACTTGGGAGGCAGAGACAGGAGGATCACAGGTTCAATGCCAGCCTCAGCTACTTAGTGAGACTCTCAGCAACTTAGCGAGACCCTGTTTCCAAATAAAAAAATAAAATATAGGTCTGGGGGTTGTAGCCCGGAGATAGAAGGCCCCTGGGTTCCATCCCCAGGACCACACACACACACACACACACAAAATAGCGAATGGAAAGAGAGAAGGAGAAAGAGCAGGCTGTGGCTGGACTGGTTAGGGCAGGGCCATGCAAGCTTTTTCTCTCCACAGCCAGATCGTAAATGTTTTTTTAGGCTCTGCAAGCCATACAGTCTCCATTGCAACTCCTCGAATCTGCCATGGCAGAGTGAAAGCAGCCATAGACAATGTGCGATGAATGAGTATGGCTGTGTTCCAATGAGCTTTATTTATGGACACTGAAATTTGAATTTCATATAATTTTCACATGTTATGAAAAAGGATTCTTCTTTTGAATTGCTTCAACCATTTAAAAATGTAAATACCATTCTTAGCTCAAGAGCTGTCGAGAAACAGGCTGCAGGCTGGATGGGACCTGCAGGTGGTAGCTGTGGATACCTAGACTAAAGGGCAACTCTACCAGGCTGGATAAGTGGAAAATTAGGGCTGGGGTCATGGGAGAGCTCAGAGAATGGATACCAGAGAAAACACGAAGGTAGAGCCCATGCAAATCAGAAACTTGACGTCTGATTAAATGTGAGAGGTGGAAGAGGAAGTAGGGCCTGCTGTCTCTCCAAGGCTCAAAGGTGTGACCAATGATAGGACCATCAACAATACTGGGGGGAGGACAGTAAAGGAGCAGGCGATATGTTCAGTACAAACCCGGGACAAGCATGTCTGCAACCCTTAAAGAAGTGTGCCAACACCTGGAATAGGCATTAGGAACTTTATTTCATCAGACCAAGGCAAGACTTGCTGGTAGATGATGCTTTTCAAGCCAGGCATCGAAGCACATGGTCACTTCCAGCTCTGAGCACTTTCAGTCTAATCTGCTCAGAGTAGAACCACTTTAGATTTGATAAAACTGTGGAAGAACTGAGATTAATGTTAGGTCAAATTATTTGAGAAACTTTTTTTGTGCACGGATAATTTCTTTAGGGATTTCCTTGCGTATATTATCCCCTTAAGCACAACAGTTGCTTTGGAGGCAGAAGAGAAGACAGCACATTCAATGCCTTGGTGGCCCTAATAACTCTTCTGTAGAAGGAGATGAGAGATCCCTTCTTGTTTGAAAAGCAAATGCTAAAGAATAATTTCTGTGATTAATGTGGCAACATGGTAAAGGAAGGAGCAAATTCTGTTTCACTTCCGGTTCCTCCATCAAAACAAGAAACACCTTCCTGAGATCAGTCTTTCCACCTGTATGTTGGGGATAATTATACTTCCCTTGGACGCTAAAGGGACTATAGATACATATGTGAAGTGCACAGTACAGTCAGCACAAATTACACTGTAATTCCAAACGTGACATGTACACAATGCACAGCCACACAGCCGTCTGTGACCTGAGAAGAGAGACAAGGCAGTGGAATGACAATGAGACACTAACTTTGAACTATCTGTTGTCGAATCTCCCACGTCTACAGATCCTTCAAATTTCCCAGGCAATGAAGGTGTGCATACACCTGGGCTTGTGACTCTATGTGACCCTTCTCTGATATGGTGTTGTGCCAAATTGACAAGCCCGGGAAAGTATCTACCTGCAATTATATGCACAAAAAGGACACGTTGATATTTGGGGGGTACATGACTTTTTTATATGAATGCTTTTTGGCAGATCATGTGTTCTCAGTCCAAATACCCATTCCTCATTACTGCTGTAACAGACCACGTGACACACTGTGTAACCACCAACGCCCCAAGGAGTGTGAATGTATAAACTGGTATCAGATTGTGCAAACAATCATGTTTTACCCACTGTAAAGACCTTACTCCTCCCCAAGTATCAAACGTGATCAAGTCTGACCACTTTTGATGAATATGTATTCCTTGATTCCTAGGGGAAAGATAGGAAATTGTGGTACCTTTCCTACATAAAAAGTCTGGGGTCATGATTTCTGTATGGATATATCATAGGCATTTATAAAAAAACTTGCATTTTTTTTTTGGTACTGGGGATTGAACCCAGGGACATTCTACCTCTGAGATATACCCCCAGCCCTATTTTACTTTTTATTTCGAAACAGGGTTTCACTAAGTTGCTGAGAGCCTTGCTAAGTTGCTGAAGCTGGCCTCAAACCTGCGATCTTCCTGTCTCATCCTCCCAAGTACTGGGATTTCAGGTATGTGTCACCTTGTGCAGCCAAAAGTTGTACCCTTTTTAGGCACATCATGCCAGGTCACACATGGAAGGAATGTAGAATGAAAACCAGATGATCAATCAGATGCCCTGGCCCTGTAGGACAGGGAAGTGTCACTATCTCTCTGAGCTTCAGTTTCTCAATATATAGAATGGAAATGAAACTTTTACAACTTCTTCCTCACAAAGACTTTTATTAGTTTTACATAGGTAACACAGGAGCTATCTTTGAAAGTTAGAGCAGGATTTCCTAACTTCAGCACTACTGACATTTTGGACTGGATAATTATTGGCTGTGGGAGGGCTATTCTGTGCATTGTGGGATGTTTAGCAGTATCTCTGGCCTCTGTTCACTGGATGCCAAGACTATCCTCCACCTCACTGTAACCACCAAAAATGTCTCCAGCATTGTCCCGCTAGCGGCAGCATCATTCCAGCTGAGAATGATTGCTGTGGTGTTCTGTATTAGTCGGGGATGTCTATTGCAATTTATACTTCAGGAGCTGGGAGATTTGGGGCCACTGATGCTAACTACAGTTCTGCCCTCAATCACTACATCCTCTGATGCTCCTCAAAATCCATGGACCATTTGCAACAACTGAGAACGCTGGAGCTGCCTGCCATGGGTGAAACCTGGCTACAGGCAACATGAGCAAGAACACGTTGGCCACATGTACTGTGGGTCAGGGGCCGTGCCAGCTGCAGACACCTATGGAATGGTCACATGTACCGTGCCTACGTGTGCTATGACTTTCTGACCTGTGGCTGTGAGAGCCGTGGTGGCAAACAGCCTATATCAAACTCTTGGAAGTAATTTTTTAGAACTATATGAATTCATATCCAGATGCATTTTTAATCCATGTAAACTCACTCCCAGCGACCCCTTATTATACCATATTAAGGGGTTTAATTGCTTTTAATCAGAGTCTTTCCTAGATGACCAGAAACAGTAACTAGAGAAACTTCAATAGCCATTATGCCAACCAAAAGCACTACAGATTCCATTGGAGCAATCGCCTACACTGCAATCATGCTAATTAAAGGCCCCCAGAAGAGTCAAGATAAAAATGTCAAACGAGATTTGTTCTGGACTTCAGTGATTTACAGCCTCACATAAGCAGGTTCTAATAAGCCTGGGAAGAAAAGCCTTGCTGGGGGAAGAGGCAGAGCTTTGCTGGCTGCAAAAGCTGACCAGTAGGCCATGATGTGACGTACTACCATGGAGGAAGACAGTTCCATCCATCCATCCTCAACCATGAGGTCACCAAGCCTGCCACGGTATCACTAAACTCCCACAAAGTGATTTTGGACATGAAGCCACTGATCAGTATCAAAGGTATTTTATATTTTTGTTTTGTTTTGTTTTCTGGCACTGGGGATGGAACCCAGTACACCCTCAGCCCCTTTTATTTTTTTATTTTGAAAGAGAGTCACACCCAGCTACACCCTCAGTCCTTTTTATTTTTTATTTTGAAACAGGATTTCACTAAGTTGTTGAGGCTGTCCTTGAACCTGTGATCCTTTTGTCTCAGCCTCCCAATTACTGGGATTACAGGCATGTACTACCACACCCAGCTTATAAGAGGATAATTTAATGAACGTCACTAAGAGGTATACTCTGGATCCATTGTTAGGATACTGGTGAATATAATGCTGCCTCCTCACACTCTGCCCTTCGTGGGGTGCTGTGGGAGAAGCTTCTTTTAGGCCACAACATTTGGAAAAGATATTCTTTTTCTAAACAGTGACCTGGAACCTATGATGCTTGTCTCTGCCTTGGCCTGCAGCATGCTCAGTCAGATCTGCAGATTCTCTTACGCAGTTGGGCACTTTTTAGTCTAATCGTGCCATTTATTTTATTTTGTTTCATTTTACTTTTCTCCAGATTTCCAAATATTCTCACCTCCTTCACTGACAGTATGTCATGAAATAAATAACGTGTAGATGTCTTTTCTTCCCTCATATACATCCCATTTCCCACAGATTGAGCCACATAAGCATTTCTCTGGGAGGGGTGTGGCAGGCCTCATCATACAAAGCTGCTGTGGCCAGGGGCATGGAGAGGGGCGTGGACATTGCTGGGTTAGGAGAGTTCACTTCCAAGACTACCTCTCTGAGACCCAGGGTAGCTCATGGAATTCTGAACTCAGATGAGGACTGTGACGTAGGCACAGATAACAAAGGCTTGCTGGAGAATACAAATAACTTCTATCCCAAAAGAAGAGACAGGGAAAAAAATCTTTACATTGAATTATGATTCCATAGAACTGGACACATTCATACTATCTTCGGTGAGACCCTGCCCAAAAATATTGAATGAGATGCTGATTTCACTGACTCCTGACCCTCAGACTTGGGTTGTTTTTGTCTATTGAGTTATTTGTCTTTTTATTGAGCTGTACATGTTCTTTCTATATTCTGAGAGTGCAGAGATCAGATTTCTGGGTGTTAATAGGCAATGTGTAGGGCATATGTGATTTCTGTTGCCCTCAGTGGGGGTCATCCAGGAACAATGACTAGAAGCCACGGGATTCAGACACAGGTAAGGGCTATGTTGTCCTAGCACAATTTGTTGAAAAGACTATTCTATTCCTATTGCATTATCTTGGCAACTTTGTTGAAAATCAATTGACCACAATGTATTTGTTTATTTCTAGACTTTCAATTCTGTGCCATTGATCTGTATGTCTATCCATAAGGCAGTACCACATTGTCTTGATGATCATAGCTTTGTACTAAGTCCTCCAACTCCCTCCCCAGCCTTTTTCAAGATTGTAAGGCTATTTTCAGTCCCTACATTTCCATAAAAATTTTAGGATTGGCACATCAATTTCTGCAGAAAAGGCAGCCTGGATTTTCATAGAGATTGTATTGAATCTGTAGATCAATTTTGGGAGAACTGCCATCTTAACCATATTAAGTCTTCCAGTCCATGTACATATGTACCAGTTGCTGAATGAAAATAATATTTGATTTTAAATAAAGGAGAAAACTATAAATGTCTATGCATTAATATAACAGTGGGCCATTGGAGGTTGTGAACTCATCACTGGAAGTATCCTGGAGAAGGTTGATAATTTTGAACAAGTATAGTGTAGAGGAATTTCCTCTCTAAGAAGGAGAGTGTTCCTTTCAAAGTGAAAACCTAGGAGTTGGGCTTCCTGGAGAGTTCTCCATTCCTCAGGGTATAAAGCACTCAGGACCACGCAGGAGAACTGTACCACTGTAAAATCTCCAAGGACAGACGTAAGTTCATTCAAGGATGGATAATGGAAGACCTTGTTCAAGACACGCTCACTAGCAAGCTGACCCTTCCCTCCAGGAAACAGTGACTGTGTGATAGCATCTGTGTATCCCAATTCTCATCCCTGACGATCGAGTTTGTCAAGAATTAGAAAGAAAATAGAAGAGACTTACTCCAATCAATAGCTCCATCTAACACCAAACTAGAAACTGCAATTCAGGGAGTAACTGGGGTCTCTCTTTTCATCCTTACTATAGATTTTTGATCCTGGAGTAGGGAAGCAAAGCAATAAACAAATAGGTACACAATTTCACTGTTAACCTCACCTCGAAATGAAAAGAAACAGTTTTTTTAAAAACAGACCTAAGAAATCAGGCATGGTGGTGCATGCTTGTAATCCCAGTACTAGGGAGGCTGAGACAGGAGGATCACAGGTTTAAGGTCAACCTCAGCAACTTAGCAAGACTCTCAGCAACCTAATGACACCCTGTTTCAAAATAAAAATAAAAAGGGCTGGAGGTGGAGCTCAGAGGTAGAATGCCCCTAGCAAAACAAAACAACAGACCTAGCAGAAAATCTAAGAAGCTATGTAAAACAAAACAAACCTTAGGAACACAAGATTCCCATGAATCACAGTATCTAGGCCCTTAATAATCAAAAAAAAAAGGAAACAAGTCTGGTTGACCTGGTGAGACTCAGCCTATTACAACAACTTGAGTTTGCTTAAAAAACAAACGAAAAGCAAATTCCCTGTGCCAGAAGAGGAAGGAAGTCTGGGGACCTTGGCAAGCAAGCTCCAATCAGACATTTGCTGAGCCCCAAACACTCAGTGGCATTTTGCAAAACCTATCAAGGCCAGAGAGGAAAAGACTTGAAATCTATCAGAGGCAGCTGGCCAGCACAAGAATCCTTGGTTCCACACAATACTCACAGAGCAAAAGGTATGCTTGGGGTTGAGAAGTGGGGGAGAGAAAGACAAAAACAATTGAATTGTTTTTGGGCTAATCACAAGGGCTAACCACTCCCTTATCTTTTGAAGCAGATAGATGCGAAACATATGTAGTATGTTCTGGATCTAATTGATAATTAGAAGGAGTTAAGTTGGGAAGGTATAGAAGTAGCACCTCTAGGCTTTGCTATGAACTTATAGATCTATTGATTAAAATGTACATGAGCTTTTATGCAGAGACAAGGCCCCAAAGGCGAACTGTTGACCAGTGTACTTTGGAGCACTATAGAGAAAAATATTAATTAATATGTGCCGAGGGCTTACTATGTATTGGATACTGTTATGTGTACCTTCCAGGTCCATCTCCTTTAAACCACATAATACCATGAAGTAGGTGGCATATTAGCCAAATTTTAACTGGTGTAAAACTAAAGCACAGAGAGAGGTTTAATAACTTACCCAGTGTTACACAGTTCCTAAGAGGCAGAGCTAAGATTTGAACCCAGGTGAGACGCCTCTGGCAGCCCCACATGTAACTACTACAATACTCTGCTCCTCCTCTGAGAAACAAGATGACTGCAGAACAAATTCCCAACCAAAGAATCACTCATTGCTAAGCCAATAGAACATATGGCGGTCTAAACACTTTCTCCATAAGGAAAAGTCAAACCTGATGAAAATCCTCAAGGGCGTAAATAGGCACAAAGGTGTGGGGAACCAACTGCTATGCTATATTTGATATAATTGGATTTTCTCTTTCTTTCTTTCTTTCTTTCTTTCTTTCTTTCTCTTTTTTTTCCACCCAATGGCTATTTTTAAGATGGCAGTCTATGGTAATTGAGAAGATGTATCATCATGGATATGAAACTGGTCAAAGAGTCTCTTGAAAATACTTTCATGAACAAGAGCAGAATCTATTGCTTCCGGGTCACACACCCCTCAGAAAAGAGAAATAGAACAGTGGGTATCTTTCTCAGCCCACCTGGAATTCTTGGGGTACTTCAGTTTGTTATGCCCCTGACTGGACACTGAGCTCCACCTTACCTAACTTGGGTATCATCCCCCACCTGGCTTGGTGTAAAGCAAATACTTCATCTATCATGAGCTCTTTCACCATTCAGTTGATGTATCTATCCTCCCTGTCCTTCCTGGCTCCTTGACCTCCAAGAGGGCCTTCACTAGAGTAGCTCTGATTGTCAGATTATCCTACACTCATCCGGGTAGTATAATATGAAAACAAAAGTCATAAACTACAGGAAGATCCATAGAGACTTTTCACATGTGCTTAGAGAACCCAAAAAGGAGTGGCCAGGAAAATGGGCAAGAAAAGGAGAACACTTTTTATCAATGGAAAACTCAGCCTTGCAGCCTAAGAACGAGACTTAGAACATACTGAAAGTATTCATTAAGGATATGTCTCAACATGTGCTGCTTTAGCCAAAAATATCAACACACCACCAAGTATTATCAAAAGACACTGCAAGGTACTGAAAAAAGAACACATGGCCCTACCATTGTGCAAATTTAAGACACTTTTGCACCGACAAAAATGCATGCACTATTTCCTTCCATAGGGCAAGAAAGATATGGCCAGGCGTGGTGGCACACACTTGTAATCCCAGTACCTGGGAGGCTGAGACAGGAGGATCACAGGTTCAAGGACAGCCTCAGCAATGCAGCAAGACCCTGTTTCAAATAGGGAGTGTAAAAGTCCAGACTTTAAAACTCTGCAAGACATAGGCTTGAAATATGGGGTTAATGTGATTGAGATCAAAGTGGTAGCACTAGGGCTACCTAGGTAGAGTAGATGATGGTCTCACCACCGTTCAAGTGTCCTGATCTGTGCCAGCAGAAGCGATGGGAGGAATCTGTCACAGCACTAGCATATCCCATAGGTGGAATCCTTTAATCCTCCCAATGCCTAGAAAAGTGGCATCTATTATCTCACAGAGGAGATAAATGAAGCCCAAAGAACTTAAGCAATTTGTGCAAAAATATAGTGGTAGAGCTGGGATTTCAACCTACACTTGTGTAACTCCAAAGGTTTTCCTCTGAATCTTTCTCCCTCTATGTATCTGGGCCCTGGACCAGTGGAATCCATCCCCATTGGGAACTCACACTGGTTTTCCTTGATTGATGCTTTCTGGACACACGTGGGTACTATCAGAGCAGTCATGTTTCCCTGAGGAAGAACTAGGCACATTATGGGCTTGGCGCCAGGTCATCCGAGGCTTCTGATGGACCCAGAGACACATAAAGTAGTAATATCACGACTCAGGATGCCTGAGCCAGGACAAAAGTCTTGTGGGGACAGGATTTTCTTGGCAATTGCCCCACACAGCCATCAGTGACTCTGCCAAAGGGTCTTACAATGGTGTTGTCCTTAAAATCTAAAGTTTGTGTGTCCTGTCTTCATAAGCCAACAGGGTTTACCTGCAAAACATTTAAATTCCGTGAATAGACTAGGTCACCCCAGACCTTGGGCTCTAATTAATGTTCCAACTCTGAAACAGCCTCTTTGATAGTCTCCAAATCCTGGAATACCTGACAGCTGTATATCCTATGACCTAAGGGCCTGACAGAGCACCAGAGAAAGACGGTGGGAGGAAATCTCCCCCTTTACTGACCTGAGGCTGAACCGCACACCTCCCACCACTACTACATAGTCTGCACCTCAATATCCATAACACTCTATTTCCCTTCAACTCAGACTTCACCCCTGAATATAATTAGCAACCTTCCAGAGGCAGAGTGATACATTTGAAAGGATCTGTCTTCAAATCAATACGGTAAGTCTGAGACTAACCAGAGCATGGTATGTTTCTATAAGGAGGATCCCCCATCCCTTAAAATGTTGATGTGCACAGGGGCTTGCTAGGAGGCATAGTACCTACAGCCCTTTCTAAGTGTATTTACAGGGAACCTCTTTCTTTAAGAGCTTCTCGCAGTCCAGGTGTGGTGGCACATGACTGTAATCCCAGTACTTGGGAGGCTGAGACAGGAGGATCATAGGTTAGAGGTCAGCCTCAAAATATTGTTTCAAAATAAAAAAATAAAAAGGGCTGGGAGCATAGCTCAGGGTTGAATGTCCCTGGGTTTAATCCCCAGTAAAAAAAAAAAAAAAAAAGAAAGCTTCTCACAGAATACATCTAATTTGCAGCATCTATAGCTGTCAAAATAGCCTCTGACTTCAAGAAAGAAAATAAAAAATGCTCATTACAAAATCCAACAGGTACTGGGGTAGATGGTAAAATAATAATATTCCAGTCATCCAAAAAAAATGTTTCCCACAACCTCTCATAAGTATTCTAGGCTTTCCTCCCCTTCTCTCTCACCCCCTCCATAAAGTGTAACTCCGGGAAGGGATTTAAATTGCACGAGGATGAACCTCTGTCACTATTAATATCTTCCACGTCTCAGGTGTCTCTCCAGGAGAAGTGCTTTTGAGATTAACAGTGGAGTCAGCCTCTCTCCTGCAGCACCTGGTACAACCCTCTGCCCTGCCAGGAGCCCGTAGAAAGAAGAGCAACAGAGACCGTCATCATGCACAACCACAGGTGACAGTGAGAGAGACTGGCTAGAAGCTGGTGGCGCCTGGGCAGAGAGGCGGCTCTATCTGGTGACAGCAGCCATCCATGGGACACACAGCACATATAGCTCCAGGTGGAAACAAGGGATGAACCGAGAAGCCCTTTCTTGGCTTCGTGCTGGGACTGAAAAAGCAATGAGTATATCCTTGGTGTGAAAAATGGGCCAGCATATCTGTGGCTTCAACACTGAGATTTACAGGAAAATGTGTATGAGTGCAGACACGTGCACACACATGGAGAAAGACAAACAGCTGGGCTTTGGCACACAGACACACTTATGGGCGCACACATGCATGCATAGTCCATGATGACCTACAAACTGTGGATTCTAGAATATAGCACCACCTCAGGGACCCTGCAGTAGTACCATGGATGATTTTCACATGGCCTTTCTCAGGCATGGACAAGTAGCTGAGGCCTGTTTCTGCTCAGTTGGTGGATACGCATGGGGAACTTGTGCCCTTGTGTGCCAATCAGCTCACATGAGATGAGGGATGGAGGCAGGCCTCTAAATATGGGCAAGTGTGGACCAGTGGCCTACCTCATGCTAGGATACAATCTACCCACCATTCACAAGAGCTTGAGTTATGTTCATCATAACTCTCCAACATGGACAGTTTATTATCCCTATTTTAGACAAGGAAGCAAAGCTAAATGCACTGGAGTGACTAATCCAAGACACCCAACAGTGGTTGGCAAAGCAGAACTAAACCCTGGTCTGCCCTGGTCACCACACAGCACTGTCTGCTGAGCGTCTCCAGGCAGAGCACGAAGGACCAAGGAGTGGGTTCCAAAGTTTGATTCCTGGGCCAACATGGGAAGGCTTTTCTCACAATTAGAAATGCCTGAAAATAGGCTGGTACACTCTGGAAGGAGGAAGTTTTAGGTCACCAGAATATCGAAATGAAATTGGATGACCACCTACAAGGGGTGTAGAGAAGACATACACAGAAGGACATCTTGTATATAGGACCTCTTATATCTTCTTCAATCCCAACATTTTCTAACTTGGACTTGTTGGAAAAGAAGAGAAGGCTTGTACTTGGAAACCTGTTTTCTCTCCTGCCTTTGGCCAGTTTCCAATTATGTGAAACTCTGCCATTGGAGATGTGCTCATTTGAATCAGGGAAAGGACAGGGCAGAGGAATTTAAAGGTCTGGGTGCTAATTCTTCTTGTTTCCCACACACAAGCCATCTCATGGTGGCTTGATCTCTTTAAGCCGTGGTGACTTTGTCTTTTAAATGGGTGGATGAATAAGACACCTAACGTTCCTTCTGCCCTATGACACTGCATTTCCAGAAGTCCTTTGTTACCAGGAAAAGGTTGCTTTTTGACCATAGCTTATCAAAATCAAGGGCAAAGAGGACATGTCAAGGAATGATCGATGAGGATGACTTGGCCACATCTTTCTAGAGAAACAGAGATTCAAGAGAACCAAAATATTTTCATATACTAGAAAGAGGTTCCTATGCAGAAGAGAAGTGTCCCCTAAAGAAAAGATGCTAAAATTAACTTGGGTTGTACATATTCAGGAGAAGGAAAATGACAAAATTCTGAGAGTAACAGATGAGATATACTTCCACAGCCTGAGAGAGAGAGAGAGAGAGAGAGAGAGAGAGGTGGTTCTGGAAGAATTTTCATATGTGCACTGTTAGGAATGTGAGGGACAAAGAAGGTAGGGCACCTGGTTCTACCTCTATCAATGCCGCCAAGCCACCACATTTCTTGGGGCAAGTGTCTTAACCACTCAAGGCTTCAGATTCCTCATCTGCAAAGCAACAAGACTGGACAAAATGAGCAGCTGGTAAACCCATTTGTATATCTGAACCCTGCAAGAGGCTGGCAGGCCTCATACTCAAGGACCAGGGTCTCTGGACTGAGGTCTAGGGTACCATGGTTTCTTTTTTCTTTTTTTATTGGATGAATTGTAATTTCACATCATATTGGGGTACAGAGTGTCAGAAGATTACATGCACACAACTCTTATTTCCCTCCCCACTGTGTCTTCCTCCTCACCCGCACCCCACAAGACTTTGAGATTGGAATTGACAATTTTGCATACATTCATAGCATTATTTCTTTTTTTTAATTGGTGCATTGGAATCTTCCATCTTGATTCAGTTCAGGGTGATAGAGGCATACATGCACACAGCAATGGTTGAGCCCTCCCCTGGTTTCCACCCCACTGCCTCTCCCTCCCACCTTCCAGTGCTCAGCACAGTGATTGGCTTTGATAAGTTTGTGTATGTCCATTGAGGTGTTTCCCTCGGCCATAAAGAAGAACAAAATTGCATCAGTTTTGGGAAACTGAAATGGATGGAACTGGAGAATACTATGCTAACTGAGATTAGTCAGTCACATAAAATGAAGGGTCAGATGTTCTCCTTCATATGCGGAAGCTAGGGAGAAATCGGGACACAGAAAGGACTCCAGACAAAGGAGAAACCTTAGTAGAGTGAAAGAGGGACCTACCTGAGGGAAATGGGAGGGGGTAGGAAGACTTGAAGAGGGAAACACCTCAATGGTCATAGCATTATTTCTACTATTGCATTCTTTATCACTTCATTCCCCCCAATCCCCCTTCCCTAATCCTCCTCAGTTACTCCCCTGGAGTCTCTACTCATCTATCTGCTGTTGCCATTATTTCTGAATATCTTTCTAGCTTCCACATGTAAGAGAGAACATTCATCTACTCATTCTTTGGGACTGGCTAGACTCACTTAGTATAATATTCTCGAGTTTCATTCATTTTCCTACAAATGGTGTGATTTTGTGCTTCTTTATGGCTGAGTAAAATTCCATTGTGTTTATACACCAAAGTTTTGTGATCCATTCATCCACTGATGGACATCTAGGTTGGTTCCATAATTTGGCTGTTGTAAATTGTGCTGCTATGAACATGGACATGCAAGTATCATTATAATATTCTGATTTCATTTCCTTTGGGAAGATGCCCAGGGGCGCTATTGCTGGGTTATATGGTAGTTTCATTTCCAATCTTCTGAAAAACCTCCACACTGATTTCCAAGGTTTGTAAGAGCTCCCAGGTGATTCCAGTGTAGACATCAGTGGATACATATTTGGCGCCCAAGACATAAGTGACCTTTAAGTGTTTTGCATCTTAAATTCTACTACCTCAGCATAGAGCCTGTTTCCCATTCTCCTCCCCAATCTCTGGGCACTCGAGGTTCTTGGTTGGGGATGGAGTTACAGTGAAGTACAGCCAGGACCCCACCCCCATCAAGTCTTCATATTAAACAGATGCTTTACTACCTTTGATCCATGCTCCATTATTCATAAAGTCATATCAATTTCTGAAATATTATCTCAACCACTACCAGGAAATGTAATAACAAGATCCACCTCCATGGGCATCACCTCCCATCACTATCCATGCTGGAAGATTCTTTTTCCATTAGCACCAGCTCAGATGTCCCAGATTCCACAGACGAGGCCCCTCCTGGGCCCAGAGAAAAAAGAATGTAAGATTGAAGGGATGTCAACTCTTCACTAAAGAAGGAAGGACTTCTTTTTTCATTTTCTGTCTGCCTTGTGGGGTTATCTAGTTGAGAGAGGTCAGTTGAGTGAGAAGAAAGTGGTCACTGTCCACTTATTATTGAAGCTCCTAGTTAAAGAGATCTGGGAGAAACCCAACCCCAGTGACATATTCAAGAACTTTAATTCTTTACTTGGTTAAAAATATGAGGGTAATTTTGTTGATTGCAATGATGATAGCATCAGCTAACATTCAATTTATGGAGCTATTGCTATATGTGCAGCACTTTGCATACATTTCCTTTATTCCTTAATTTTTTTAAAAAAGAAAGTCAAACTACAGTGGCCGCAAAAGCCAGGTAAAGGAAGCAATGTAAATGAGTGGGAGGAGTCAGATGTAAGACAGTAAAGAGTGAAAGGGACTTTAGAAAAAGGGAGAGGGCATATTCGAAGGAGTACTCTGCCCCTAGGTTCTAGCTCATAGTTGCCATGCAAGAATACAACCATCATTGCCAATTCCTTCTGTTTCACTCTTGAATTAGAAATGCAGGGCTTTTATATGAACTTCCCCAAGTTGTAATTGTTAGAAACCAATTCAAAAAATCAAAAAAGTACATGCCTTCAGGAGGCCAAACACCACCCACCATGGGCTGCACAGGACCCTGGGGCCACTGATTTGCAACCCCTACCTTACAGTAACCCTGCAAGATGCTATTTTGCAGATGAGAAGTTAAATGGCTCACTTACAGATTCACAGCTTAAATGTGCTAGAGCTAAGGCTGGAACTCAAGTCCAGATTTCTCCACTAGGACACATGACCCACCAGTGTGACATGAAGTACTTCTGCTCCTATTCTCAGAGCCTCCTTGGATCCAGCCAGGAAGGAATACACCATGGAATGCGTCTCCTCTCAAACAATACCTTTGTCCTCAGATTTACCAAACCTATCCAAGCCAAAATACGTGGTGTAGCCTGGTGTGGTGGTGCACACCTGTACTTGGGAGGCCAAGACAGCAGGATTTCAAGTTCAAGGTCAGTCTCAACAACTTAGGGAGGTCCATCAGCAACCTAACCAGATCCTGTTTCAAAATAAAAAATAAAAAGGGCTGGGAGTGTAGCTCAGAGATAGAACGCCCCTGGGTTCAATCCCTAGTACCAAAAACAAATAAACAAACAAACAAAAACATGTTGTAGAAAGTAAAAGAAACTTCCAAATGATCAGGCATGAGACTTGGCCCCAAATATCCTTCAAATCCAGAAGGTAAAGGGAATATGGCCCTCTTGTCCATTTCTTCTGGTCTCTGGCCTGTTCCCCACGACCAGCTCCCTCTTGATCCTGGCAATCTGGGGATCACCCTTACCCCTCTGGACCAGGTTTCTGGGCCTAGCTCCTCATCAAACTTGGTGGCCCCGTCTGTCTACTCCTTCTGCCTCCAACACTCCATCTCACTTGTTCTGAAAGCTGTCCATCTTTGGATGCTCTAGCCACTTCCAACAGCCCCTCCATCTACTTGTCCTTCCTCTCCCTAATATGCAGCCCTGCCCAGGGCTCTGGTTTGGAACTCTTCTCTTCTCTGTACTTTATCAATCTGTGTCGATTCATTCTCAAGTCTACTGTCACCACCTCAATATGATTTAAGATATGAATATCTTGGGGAAAGGAGAAAAGGAGAAAAATTTAAATAAATTGGTAGTTCTTTCTCCAAGCTTTTTCTCATTATTTTTCCCAGAGAAAAAGACAAGGATGAGAAGACTAAAACAAAACTTGTTTTTGCAAATGGGGAATGTGTTGAAGATATTCACATATTACTAACAGATTTTATTCCTGCAAGTAATGTCATAAACCTATTGAATGAGGAGAATTTTATTTTTTAAAAAATGCACATTATATTTTTGTCCATGAAAGGTTCAATAACAGACCTTGCAAATGTAAGAGCAAAATGTATTTTTACCTCCAGTGCTATGGAATTCACACACACACACACACGAAATATCAAAGCATCGTCATACTAGAAATAACCTGGGGAAGCAGCAGGTTTAATTGTACTACCCACAGGCATCTCAGTGTGCCGGAATCACTCAGCTGATCCCACACCGTGGGTTAATAGCAGTGACCTGGATCCGGCCTGCAGACTTTTCAGCTCAGATCTTCCCATCACACAAAATGGTCACCCTTCCACTCTCCATAAGGGGAAAGAAAAACCCATCATCTGTGGGAAATGTTCTTTTTGTTCTTTTCTAACCCATTATTGTTTGGCGATATTGTGATTCTCCAATATTGGCTGGAGGTATGGTTTGGAATGAGCACGCGTGAATGCAAGCCATTATAACTGTACCTCCTGCCCCACGCAACAGAACTGCTGGGTCTCCCCAGAATGCACCTCCACACCTTTGCCTATTCTGACCCCTCTGTCTGGTGTGCCTCTTGCTTCCTGCTGCCTGTAATTACTCCTCATCAGTAAGCATTCACCAACAGAAGACTCAGTCTCCGGCTTACTTTTAAAAAATCAAAATAGAGAGGATTTGAAACAGTTTAGCTGGACATATGTTAATATATGGCTCTATTCAAAAGCCTATGAAGGCCTTACAAAATATGCGTATTTTGTATCGAACAGGAAGAGGTTGGATAGTTCTAAATTCAATCTATTAAGAGCTATTTGCTGTATTTGTATATATTCAGAACACATTTGCTATTTGCTATTTGCTGTATTTGCATATATTTGGAAATCACAATTAAATTCTCACTAATCTGGTATTTTCTGGCATGATCACCTCTTTGACCTTGGTAGGGAGGTGAAGCTTTGGGACTGGGTCGTGGTTGGTGGTTAACTGTGAGAAGAAGACAGCAGGTATAATAGCAGCCACGGAACCTCATCAACATAACGTGGCACTGAAGGTATTTCCCAGTGCACATTGCTCTATGGAGGGGAAAGGGCGATTTGCAAATGATGTCAAAGCAAATCTGCACACCCAGGTACCCCTAGGATGATCTTGTAGGACAGAAGTGTTCTCCTGACATTTGCAATTCTTTCCTTAGTGTAACGATGGCAGGCCACAATGATAAGACTAATAGAAGTTAGCAATTGCTTCCGAAATGCAGGTAGCCATTCACGGCCCTTCCAGACGTTCTTTCATTAAACACATAGAAAGACCCAACGAGGGCCATGAAGAACTGGAAAGCTGACACAGAAGCAAACCCATCTCCAATGCTCAAGCCTACAGAGCCCGGCCTCATTCTGCCCCGTGTCTCCCCCACGATCCCCAAGACAACGGGCTCCCTGATGGACCCGGATGTTCTGATTCAGCCACATGGACAGGGCTGCGAGGAGGTGGTGCTTCTAATGCAAGGGAAGCACATTACACAACCTAAAATGCAAATGTTTACACTCCTTTCCTTATTATTCTGAAATAGCAGGAATTGCTGACTCCTCCCTATATAATTCTTACTCTCTATGTCTCACTCACAGCATGCTACCCCAAGCTTTGACCAAGTTCCTCATTGGAAGGGGCCTAGGAACACCACAGAAGTCACAAGTGGGGCAAGGATAAAAGGTGACCAGGAGGGTTAGGGCCCCTTATATATATTATTATCACACAAAAAAAAAGTGTTTTTACACATTTATATCAAAACACCTGCATCAGGACGACCTATTTGTTTATTTGTGATCCCAGTGTACCCTATAGCATCGAGAACCTGACAGATGCTCAATAAGTGTTTACTGAATATTTTTAAAATTTCTATCAATAATTATACTGAAACACCTCCAAATTTCACCTAATATTTTAGCTCAAGAGGATAAAAAAACAGCACCAATATCTTACACAGAACTTCTCATACTTCAATGTAGATCAGAATCGCCCAGAGGACTCCTTATAACACAGGTTGCTGAACCCCACACCCAGGATTTCAGATTCAGGGGTCTGGGGTGAATTCCAAGAATCTGTGTTTCCAATGAGTTCCTAGGTGCTGCTGCTGCTCTGGAGACCACATTTTGGGAACTACCAACCTAGAACAGTGGTCTCCTGAAATTCCACGGTTAGTGGCTGGAACCATGTGCGGAAGTTACAGTTTAGAATCACTCACAGCATCTTCCTGTGGGCCAGAGCATAACCAGGTAGCAGAGGTGAGGGATGAAGACCTGGTGCCCCTCCTAGCACAGGGCTCTGTGCACAGGGGGCCCTCAGCGAGGCTGGCTGATGAAATGCCTGCAGATAAGAAGCCCTATGCTGGGTGATGCTGTATCAACCAATTTTCCACAGAAACAATGAAATGCAAGAATAGTCCTGATGTGCTGTTTGTCAACTGCAAATCATGTGAAGTCATTTAGAAGTTGAGGAGAAGAAACGAATTCCCCTTGCGATCTGACTGTAGTAAATAACACGCAAGCTGCACGGGAATCAAACAGATGCTTAGCCACAAGTTTGCTTCCTTTCTAATGCCATTAAGAGCTCAGACACTAAACTAAGAGATCCATCAAGTGCAAACTCCATTTCAGATCATGTGCAAAGACTCCTGTAGCTGCTCCCGACTTCAAGAATCCAGAGGAAATATTAAGATAGTAATACTGAACCTCCCCAGACACCAAGAAGGGCAGAGTGGAGGTGCCCCCTTGAAAGTTTACTAAAATAACAAAAAATCGCTCCAAAGAGAAACAGCGATCTTGGAGTTCTTAAAATTTGTAGAAGTGTTGGAACAAACTGTACTTGAAAAAGATGCCTTCTGGGTTCAACTGCAGAATTCCCCAAAGACACTAAACACAATTTCTGTAGCAATTACTGCACCTGAGTCAGACACCTCACTGTTGTCAGACATTCCTTATTAAATGGCCCAGACAAAATCAACTTCTTGGGGGGAAATGAAAAGATTGCATTTCCACTTACAGGTTGGGGAGAAGTGAGAGACACCAACCAGGAGACAATAGCCATCCAGCCCAGCCCTGTCCTTCCTCCAGTCTGGTTTAATATCATTACACTATGTGTCTGGCGCAAAGTTTCCTCATCAAAAGAATGAAGGTATAAGTCTCAATGGGTCTCTAAGGTCTTTTTCAAGCTAAGAAATGTCTATGTTCCATAAGGAAGTTAAGAGAAAGAGGATTCAAGAGCAGGAAAAGAAAAACTTTGCTTTCAGCCAAGTCCTACTGCTGGAATAATTTTGGGTCCAAGATTTGAAGGCAAAAAATACAAGTGAGGATCATATCGCAGCTGCAACTTACTGGTTATAAAACCAAGCCCAGCTAGGATGTGATCTTGGTTGCTACTTTTTTATTTAATATTCTTTTATTGGTGCATTGTAATCACACGTCATAATGAATTTTGGAATGATCGGGATGTACACGCACCCACCATTCGATGAGCTTTCTCTCAGATCTTACCCCACTCTTACCTCTTTCCCGTACATGATACCGAGATGGGCACTGATAATTTCATACACTTTTATAGTGTCATTGGAAGCGTTTCCTTCATCAAGACTCCTTCATCAAGGAATTAGAAGAAACTAATTCCCCTTGCGATCTGACTGTAGTAAATAACACACAAGCTGCATGGGAATCAAATAGATGCTTAGCCACATGCTTGCTTCCTTTTCAACATGGAAAAATCAGACTCTTGGGGTTCTTGAGGTATGAAAGCTTCTGGGGTCCTGCCTTGCCTATCTCTCCTGCAACACGGAGCAGGTTCTTTGCTGGAGCATGGTCTCTGTTCCTTCTTACCAGCTCAGAGACTTTCTTTCTCCAGAGCAAAAGGCATGGGTTTATGTTTAGAACTATGCACAACAAATCAAGACATAAATTCCTATGTGGAAGGATAGAAATGCTAGCCTCAAACTCCAAACTTCCATTTTTATATGCCTCTAAAGACAATATAAATAATTCAGAAGGAGTTGAATCTGCTGGTGGAGATCGCTCAGTCTCTCTCACTTTCTAAATACCATTCCTCCACTGAAAGGTGTATTCCGTGAATGTTTCATATCTCTCTCCTGGATCAGGGTCTTCCGTGTCTGCTTAAAACCACCCCTTAAGTCAGAGAGAATGACCTACTTTGGCCTTTTTTTTTTTAGAATATTGATGGCTTCTTTACTTCTCAATCCCTTACCTACTTCAGAGAAACTGGTAACTGTTACTGAATTATTTAAGTAAAAATCCTATGAATAAATTCATAATTACTGTTCAATAAGCTCGCTCCTTCCTTCCTTCCTGCCTTCCTTCCTTCCTTTTTCCTTCCTTCCATCCTTTCTTCCTTCTGGGGATTGAACTTGGGGGTGTTCTACCTCTAAGTTACACCCCAGCCCTATTTTATTTTTTTATTTTGAAACAGTGTTTTGCTACATTCTGAGGGTCTCACTAAGACACTGAGACTGGCCTCAAACCTGTGATCCTCCTGTCTCAGCCTCACAAGTACTGGGATTACAGGGGTGCACCACCACACCCAGCTAAGTTCCACTGTTTCATACATCAATAGCACCCAGGGCTTTTTCTGGAGTCACCCCTGACCTTGAACCCTACCCTCCAAATCCCTGCCCTCTCCGCCTCCAGGTACCACCGCGGTGGACTGGAAGATCCCTCCTTTCCAACTTCACCTGTCCAACTGTTCCACAGCTTTCTAGTGCGAATATTTCCCTGCTCTGTGGGGCTTTACTCAAGCCTCTGCTCCTCTCATTTAAACAAGCCAGTGCTGTCTAAGCACACTCAGCCCTTCAGCGGCGGATCCCTGTGACACACATCACATTATGCTTATGTCACCGGGAACTATTTTGGGGCCTCTCTCCCCAGCTGGAGTGTGGACTCTGTCATACAGGGACGAGCCCACTCTGTTTATCTCAGCCTCGCTGCACTGACTCGGCTTCATAGTAGCTGCTCCAGAATTAGGAGCTCTGTGCAAAAATCTCCTCTGTGCTCATTCTCCTGCCTCGCCGTGTTTACTTTGGAATTGGCATTGTGAGCGAGGACCAAAGGAAAGAGCGCATCGTGATTGACCACTGGCTATCTCTACAATGGCACCCGCGTGAATACCGCCCAGCCATGCACATGCAGCCATTAAAAATAGCTGCATCATTTCTAATGACATGAAACAAAGGCCTATGATATGTTGCTAAATGACACGCTCACATTATAAAACTGTATGCAGAATATGGGCTCATTTTGCATATTATATGTGTGCATTTGGTGTGTACATGGCTGTGTGTGGTATTTGCTTACAAGCGTACCTATCTAGGCAAAGTAAAAAGACTGGAAGGTAATACACCAAACGTTCATAGCATTCACCACTGGGTACGGTATTAGGGGTAATTATTTTCTTCTTTTTACTTTTCTGGATTTCCCCAAAAATACTTAGAATGAGCATGTATTACTTTGGAGCCAGAAGCCAATGTAAGGTGTGGTTTGTTTGTTCCTGTGTTCTCTCTCTCTCTCTTTTTTTTTTTTTTTTTTTTGGTGGTGGTGGTACTGGGGACCCAGACACATTCTACCTCCAAGCTACACCCCCACTCCTTTTATTAAAATTTTTTGTTTTGAAATAGAATCTCACTAGGTTGCTGAGAGTCTCCCTACATTGCTGAGGCTGTCCTTGAACTTGAAATCCTCCTGTCTCAGCCTCGGAGACACTGAGAACCCTCTGAGGGACCCTACAGTACCCGGCCAGGATATGTGGGGACAGCCATGAATAATAGTTTTGCTTAAGGACCAGGACTTTTTTTTTTTTTGTATTAGGTATTGAACCCTGGAGCATTTTACCTCCAAGCTACACCCAGCCCTTTTTATTTTTTATTTTGAAACAGGGTCTCGCTAAGTTGCTGAGGCTGGCCTTGAACCTACAATCTTCCTGTCTCAGCCTCCCAAGAACTGGGATTACAGGTGTGTACCACCATGCCTGGCTAAGGCCCAAGAATTTCAATTTGCACTGTGAACTCTTCCTAGGTGGTCCATCACCCCTTCCTACAAACTTCCTCCCGGACCTCATGCTTTGGAGCTATTTGGGTCACTTTGCTGGGACCAAGAGGAAGGAATAAGCTTAACTTCCATTTCAGAAAGAGGCCAGGCTCCTGTGCCATCCCTTCTGCAGCCAGGCAGGGCAGCGCATGCCCCCTCCCAAGGGCCTCCCCTTCACTGTCTCTCACCATTCACATTCCAACAATGTAAAATGACGGATACATTTAATACGAGAGACCTGTCATGTATTTATTAGCTGGGGACAGGCTCTGCAGCCCGGAAGGATGCATTATAAATCAACTCCTTTCTCAGCCATTAAAAATTAATACAGTTCATAATGTAGAACGTCAGTAATTTCTTTATTAGAGCCGAGAGTATTTTTTTTTTCTTTCCAGGTTTTGTTTTTACTTCCTCCCTTCCTGGAGAATACTGGGTTTTTTTTTTCCCCTAAATGACTGGCTGGGTATAAAGTACCCCAGGGGAGGGGGAGATAGCTTTTCAGGCAGAGGTTAAAATGGAAGAGTGGAAGCTCTGGATAAAACAGGCTACTGACCGGATTCCCCTCAGCAGCATAGGACCTTTGTATCTTCCCCTTTGTGTAATGGAGGCTCACTTATGTCATCCCTCCTTTGTTTCTGATCCACCTGCACCAGAAGTGGAAGAGACTGAGGTCTCTGCCAGACCAGAGGGAAAGAAATCTACAGTGGGCCATTTCACCTTTATTGAAAGGACTCCATGTATTATTATCACTGATGACAGTTCTCTCACAGAGGAGCTCTGGCAGGCTTTTCCATTGTCTCCAGATTAGCCTAGAAGAACCTGGGTGTGAAAGACTAGCCCAGACCAGGAGCCGTTCATACAGCGCCCCCTTCAGGCCTGGCGTCCAAGGATGCAGTAGACAAGATGGTGCCAGAATATGCCCTAGGCTGTTAAACTGAGCCTCCTGGGGAGCTTCCTTTTGCTTCTTCCCAAAGGAAGGTCATCTCCAGGAGAAGTAAAGGCTTGGAATTAGGAAGAGGGCAACCTCTGCCCTCCTCAACTTCAGAGGAAGTAAAAGGGAATATCCAGGATCTACTCTGTCACCTTAAAAATAATGAGGGGATTGCAGTGGTTGGTTCAGCCAAGTTGACCTTCTCAAGTCCTGCCAAGGGATGTGTATGAAGGGGAGGCCATCCCACAGCTGCCCACACGCCCCCCACCACAACACGCTGTCCAGCGTTGCTGGTGGGGGTGGTGAGGGTGTCATTGATGTGAACATTATGACCCAGGCACCAGCTACCGGCGTTGATGTCTTTGTCACATCAGACGCGATTGAGTTAAAGCTCCTAAGTAACAAATCCCCACAAATCCCCAAGCACGTATTTAAAATCTATTTTCAGAATTACACTGAGCATAATTCAACCAATCAATGAGCCATTAGGAGTTTGGTCCCAACACTTCTTCATTACCAGTGTAATCGGGGCTGCGCTACTCAGCAGAATCCAGAGAAGAGTTGCTGCATCACCAGCAATTACGGGTCTGGGGACGGAAGTGAACACAGTGCCTGGGGACCGGCCCAGCCATAATCTGGGTGACAAATTAAGCTGCACAATCACCAGGGACAGAGAAAGAAAGAGGATGACGTGGCCAAGAAAGAGGATGACTTGGCTCCAAGGACTTTTGCTCTTCCCCTTCCGGGGTCTTCCTGCATCTCCTCCAATTTCCTTCTCTAGCAGGACCTCGCTTCTGGGAGGCTGCCACCCTGGCTTATGAAGCTCCAGGTGACCCCCTGGGCTGGGAGCGAGGCAGAGGCTGCTCCATAGGGACCATGGAAGTGCTGGGGTGGGACAGACTGCCTTCCACTGCCTCACTGGTGGGCACCGGGGGTCACCCATGGATGCATCTGTCCAAAATTCTCCAAGGATCATCCTCAGCCTCCCAGAAGGTGAGATGAAGGTGAGGTGGAGGTCAGCTGGGGCTGCAGGAAGAGGCACGATCATGAACACCTGATTGCAACCCGCAAGTGTCCTTGGGCAAGTCCCTCAACTTCCCTGAGTCCCTAAGAACCCCTAAGCTGCAAAAGTGGGGATCATAACACTTCTATTACAGGATGATTTAATGTACAGAGAAAGACTAAATGAGGAGAAGGCAGGGCAGCGAGCTCTGTTGTACCACAGTTTTGTCATTTCCTATCTGTGAGACTATGGCGTGTCTTAACCATCCCCAGTGCCTCAGTTTCCTCATCTATGAAGTGTAGAAAGTAGTAGTACCTGCCTCCTGTGGTTTTTGTGAGGATTGAACAATATATTAAATTATTACATTTAAGCCATCTCCAGTGCCCAACACATAGTAAGCACCTGCAACATAAGTTATTATTATTACAATAATGTACGTCAAGTCCAGAGCCCAGCCTGTGAACATGAACTGATGTCTCTTCTCTTCACTACTCCCCCTGTCCCTTGATGCTCTCTCCATCACCCCCTGCTCCCACCTACTCTCCAGAAACTACATGCAAAGAATAACACTGCTGCTCTCAGGAACGCACGTGGCTTACCCAACCAAGACAACCGGATCCCAGTAAGTCCAAATGCCAACATTTTTCTTTGCCTGGGCATAGAAGCATAGCCACGAAAATCAGGACAATTTAGCAGAACAGATCAGTGAGGACAACAACCACTAATTATCACCTTGCTCTCCCTAAGAGGAGAGATGCGAGGAGTAAGATCTACATGGGATCAATGTTCTCATCATTCTTCCACTACCGGCACTTCAAGAGGTTTCTGCTCACTCCTAGAAGTAAAGATGACAGGCTGAAAGACGGGGTGAGCATGTGTCGTACTCATCACGGAGAACTGGGGAGGCAGGCACTGTCATTTCTAACAGCCTCTCCCCCTTTCTTGCTAACAGAACCCCTCCACATAGACATATACCCAGGGAAAAGGAGTTCCACCCCTGGCTCCAGGAGAGTCTCTTGAGAAGTCTAAAGTGCTTAGGGAATTCCATTCCCTGTAGGAGTGAGTGGTATATGAATAGACACATGACATAATTCTGACCAATGAGACAAGAGGAAAAAACCACTAAGAGTTTGATTTCAAGCAACCCACAAGGGACAACCCTGTGCTACCCTTAGTCCATGTGTTTGGTTTTAATGCCTGGAGCTTCTGCAACCATTTTCTAATCATGGGGTGAATTAGCCTGGTGGTACAGCAAAACAAAGAAAGGTAGAGGCAAGAGAATCACAAGAAAACAAAGCTAAAATCCCAATGTGCCTCACACAGAGCTTTCCTTACTTGTTTAATTGAGTTATGTGATTATCAATTTCCTTCTAAGCCCAGTGGGTCAGGATGGTCACATGCTTTCAGTCAAAAGGATCTCAACTGATATAATCAGTGTCCAAAACATGAGGCATGTGCACAGATACAAACAAGACTCAGATACATGGGCTTCTGTTTCTGAAGGTACAAGAGACAGGCATGGAAGTCCTTACTATAGAGGGAACTGTTCAGGTACAGGCCTACGAGAAGTCAGTGTACTCCTCGTACAGGTGTATGAGGGAGCAGGGGAGTTTGTTTCAATAAAATAAATTTTGCTCGCAAGGGAGGGACAGCAAAACAAAGAATCAAACAAAGAATTCCTCCATGAATCTCTCTGCCACCCTCTAGTTGAGCCGGCAGCTTTTCAGTTTCATTAACCCAAAAGGAAATTGGCCTGGGCCCTCTGCTCATCTACATTGATCATTTCCTGACAACCAACATATTGCAATCCCAACTCCTAAGAACATCTTTGTGGCTGTGGCTCTGAGTGATGAAATGCTATTGCTTAGAGTTGTGGGAAAGAAGTCGCTGGAGGAAAGAATTCTTATCTTTTTGGAAATAACTCCAAGCTTTGAAAACATATTTTCCTGGTAGCATTAAAATGGTTTCCAACATACGCAAAACAATACATGTTATCCACCACATAAACCGAACCAAAAACAAAAATCACATGATCATTTCAATAGATGCGGAAAAAGCATTTGACAAAATTCAACACCCATTCATGCTAAGAACTCTACAGAAAATCGGAATAGAAGGAACATACCTCAATATCATCAAGTCAATATATAAGAAACCCAAAGCCAAC